>JAECUM010020538.1:0-101812 GCA_016617855.1 Megalonaias nervosa | reverse complement strand
TTGCATATTGAATCTGCAAATATAAGTATAATATTTTGCCAAAATAAGCAAGAAATTACACAAACTGTCCAGTTGTTCACTTCCTAAAAGTGTTTCTTTTTTGGACAAATGTGCAATATTTGGGCAAGAAGGTGCAAAATGTTCAAACTATCTTCTTAGGTAAATGTAATGAGCAATCTGACTGAACAGTTTCTGTAAGCTACATCCAATCACAGCAGAGCGGCAGATATTGATTTGGTTAGATAGATGGAATGGAGTGAATTATTGACTCTTGGCTAGGTAGCTATGCCAAGGTTCAGTTTGGAAGAGTGGATTAATGACTCTTGGTTATGTAATTATGCCAAAGGTTAGTGTAGAATGAAGTGGATTAATGACTCATGGCTAGGTATCTATGCCATGAGTCACTGTTGAATGAAGTGGATTAATGGCTCATAGATAGTGAAAATGAAACAATTATGGCAGAATGTCACATAATTTATGCAGTGTATGTTGCATTATAACCTCTTGGTCACTGTCTGAATGTGGGTGTTTGAATATATGCAATGCATGTTGCATTATAACCTCATGGTCACTGTCTGGATGTGGGTGTTTGAATATATGCAATGCATGTTGCATTATAACCTCATGGTCACTCTCTGGATATGGGTGTTTGAATATATGCAATGCATGTTGCATTATAACCTCTCGGTCACTGTCTGGATGTGGGTGTTTGAATATATGCAATGCATGTTGCATTATAACCTCATGGTCACTGTCTGGATGTGGGTGTTTGAATATGTGCAATGGATGTTGCAATATAACCCCTGGGTTGCTGTCTGAGAATGAGGGGTTCAGATATGCAGTGAATTGCATGGGAATTTGCAACATTTGGTGAGTTGTTCAGGTGGGTACTTTTGCAGTTCATTTAATCCAGAAGCCGTGAGTACCTAATTTACTGTCATTTTCTATTTCAGAAAAGTGCAGATGGTTATGTCCTTTTTGATAAAGTATGTCGGCATTTGGATTTGGTCGAGTCAGATTATTTTGGACTCTCATACAGGGATGATAGTGGCAAGAGGGTAAGTTGTGCTAGCTGTAATGCAGTGCTCTAGTTAGGAATTTCATGCAGAGGGAAGGGCAACAGGGATACTGTTTGGATAAAAGGGGCTGACTTGGTACAAATTATGCAGTAAAGAATTTAATCTTTTTCAAAGTAAAATATATTTTTTTTAGGTTAAATAAATATACAAATTAGGGGAATACACCTAAATAAGTTTTAATAAGATGTTCTAGTAAGAGGCAGATGGTTTTAGAAGCTCAGAAGAGAAGAGCTAAGAGGACAGAGATAATAATGGGCATTATGTGCAGAGTGGGAAGTGCCATTCAAGCTGAGGTGCTGTCAGGTGTGGAGAGGAGATGGGGCTAATGTAGGTTATGCCTGCTACTCAACCTGTTTGAAACTTTACCCTTCTAATAAAATATTTTGATCATCATTATCACATAGCTGCCAAGTGTCCCATTTTTCCATATTAGTCTGTATTTTGGACCTGAATATGGGTGTATGTTTTTTTTGCAAAAAATACGTTTTATAATTTTAAAAAATAATTAAAAAATTCCTTGCAATTTTCAGTTTAAAACAGGCACTCGGTTCCATTCTGATTTTCTCCAGGAAAGACAGGAAAACAGAACTGGAAGGACAATTGTTCCGTCTTTAGATTTGTGAAACAATCTAGTAAAGGAGAAAACTTTACGTTTTGCAAATTGTGTAACGTGATTTTGCTATTGGGCATGGAGGTGCCCATGAAATACAAGAGCACGAAAAGCTAATAAACATCAGCTTGTTGCTACGTCATACACAACTCAGCCTAAACTTACGACATATGGAAAACCCAAAGATAACCTTGATGTAATTCCATCGAAATTCGGTTCATTAAATTTCTTTTAGAAACGAACCTTCATCTTTCAGTTACTGGTGTTGCTGGCAATTTATTTCACACACATCTTCCTGACAGTAAAATTGCAAAGGATTACTTGTGTGAAAAAAAGAAAACAGTTAGTAAGAAAATCAATGAAAAATGGTACATTGGAATCGATAATGATTGAAAAAAGAAAATAAAATGTGGTGTGGAAAAGGCTTCTACAAACAGCCTGTGCCTGAGTGTGTGTTGCACTCTTGCATCTTCTAAATGGGCACCCAAATGGAGCAGGGTGCCCATTCAGAAGGTGCAAGAGTGCAACACATGCATCTTTGACATTAAATAATTAAGGACAGTACTGTCCTAATTTACGGATAGTTGTAGATGTTGTAAAAAGTTACTTATGCATTAATATTTTAAAAATCAGTATTTGTCCCTGAAAATCAGTATTTTGTCATAAGCAGTCAGTTGTTTTTGTACCCCAGGGTTGGCAGCTATGTTGTCACCATTGGCAGCATAGGATTTTATATTAGGAGAATTTGTTGTTTCAAGTTAGCTCTCATACAGAAGATTAACAACGTATTTTTAAATGTCAACAATATGTGCTGCTCATTGCTCTTAATTGAATTAAGCATTTTTCATATTATAAAAAACTGCAGACATGAATTTTGTTAAAATAAGAATAATAATACTAATATCAGTGCTAAAATTAAACCAAACATGTGCAACCTATGGACGAATGGCCAGATTCATCTTGTGATTTGGTTTTATCTGCTTATTTACATAATGGGATATGACTTTATAAATTCTTTTCTGGCCTCCACCCAGGAGGAATTTGACATGTGTGACTTAAACTGTATTCCATTATGAATCTAAGTAGAAATAGATTCGAACACAAGTTTCTCATATGTCTTGACCAGTACATTTGTTCTGTTTTTCAGTTTTGGTTGGATAGCAGCAAAAAAATTTCAAAGCAAGTGAAAGGTGAGTGCATAGTTGTTTCTCATTAGTTCATTTAAAAAGAAGACGTATTACACGCACTGAATTTCTTTAGGAAAAGTGGAATGGAAGGAAGAATTCTTAATAGCAGTAATATTTTGCCTTGATTACTCTTTTGTGAAACAAAGCTTGTCATCCAAGCTCATACTTCAATGTCTCCATTAGATGGAAAGCTCTAAAACACATAGAACAGAAAGAACATGGACCTAGTCTGACTCCCACTTAATAAACTCGTGTGAATTACACTTCCTCATTTCCTTGGACACTATTCACATGAAATGTTAAATTCGCTCTTGGAAAATTGCCTTCATTTTTGTGTGAAAATAGTTTAGGGGACTTGATTGTGCTGTGTTAGCTAGCAGTACTCCTCTCTGTTCTTTCCCTTTGCCTTATCTGGTGGGTAAGAAATCCCATGTTGCAGTTTGGAATTTTTTTTTAGTACTTGGTTTGGCAGCACTCTATGATATTCTTGCTGAGAGAAAGTAATTCTACCCATTTGTACTTCTGGTATCTTAATTCTCTTTTGTTCATCCATTGTGGAAATTGAATAGTTAATAAGTTCTTGTTGTCTATGACCCAGTGATGTTTGAAACCTCACAGAGAGTGGGCACATTTATAAAGTAAAGAAGAAACACCCTTCTTCACCTTATATTCCTCAATCCGAAGAGTATGGGATCTCCTCGATTCCTAGACTGCATGGGACCTTCTTCTTCCATTGAGAAGAATACTGCCCCAAAATAACTGCAGGAGAGTATGGGACCATTCACACCATGATCCCAGCACTGGTCAGTGGAGTTGCATCATTGGTTTGCAGCAGGGATCTGGATGATGCCCCATTGCTAACTGTGCCGCTGATCCATGTTGGTCAGGATAGAGAGTTTGTCTGTATTCATCTGCCTTGGGAAGGGATCAGATTGCAATCCACCCATTTTGCTCTGTTGTCTTTCACTCCTTATGGGATGTGAGGAAAAGAATCTTTCTCCCCTGTCATGACAACCTGGATAATCATGCCTTAGCCTCAGAGTAGATTGGAATTTGCAGGACACGAGTCTGCTTTGTTTGCTCTGTTGAAGCTAAACAGAAGAGATGGGCTGGTCTTCTTCTTAGAGACAACTGGAAAAGGATGAGAAGCATTCTCAATCTCCTTAAAAGTCTGCTACGAAGAACAGTCCCATCATTCCCCATGACAACATGACAAAGAAAATCTTGACATCTCATCAAAAACTGCTCAGCTGAATTTGACCAAATTTGATAGAAAGCATCCTGGCATACATTGGTTTAAGAATTATACAGATGTTGCAGAATGACTTAAATATGGCTGCCATTACTAGTGATAGAACCATTATGTAACTTGTTCACAAAAAATGACATGACATTATTTGACTAAATATGACAGAAATCATCATGGCTTAATGTTTAGTGACTTTGCATACTTCACTAAAGTCATTCTACATATTGATTTTGCTTATTGATTTGTCATGGCAATCATTGCATCTGACATCGGCAGAAATGAAGCAACATCATCAATCTTCCTGGTCTTGGGTACCATTAATGAATAAATTATAGAGGCATATTTATATTACTACGATTTCAATGTCCAAATGATTGGATAGGGCAGTGGTTCTTGATGTTTTGAGTGGGTTGCTGAGATCAACCTGAATAATGTGAAATTTCCTAACCAAAGTGGTTTTTTAGCATTTGATGGGTCACGAGGTTAACACTACAGACCTAACTGAGTGCATCCTATAAAGGTTAAGAACAGCTATGGTAGGGGCATATAATTTTATACTCTTGCACGAGTCAAGTCCAACTGCAAACAGAATAGACCCTGTTCTGCCATTGCATCATGTGCCAGTAAATAAGGGTTTGTGTTCTACTGATTACTCCTAATAAACTGCATAGACTTAGATATGCTGTTGCATTATTTGTCAGTGCGATTTGTGGGATCTGGGTTAGATGAACACATTTTTACTCATTGAAGAAATGACCAAAAAAATGCCTCCTTGAATTTAAAAAAGTTTGTTGTATCCTTTAAACTGTCTTTGAATTTGTGGGGGGAAAAAAATCGTTGAATTTTGAGAAAACTCTATTTTATCTTAGCAAATACAAACTGTTTCATCTGAATGACATAATGACTTCTAAGTTTCAGTGTTTCATTTAAGATTGGATAAAATAAGTTGGATCTATTGACACTGGTAATTACTAAAAGGAGCAATGTCCCATGTTTGTAGTGGCATGCTAAAATCATCAGCATTAGATGACTAATTCCTTCAAGAATGTGACCCAGCTATGAATGAGTTGTGTTTGTAATATTCAAATGCGATTGTAACCCACTTTACATTTGGGTGAAGGTGGTTGTGGGGGGTGGGGAACAAACACAAAGTGATGTGCAAGACATGACAAAATCATTGATGTTTTTAGTATAGAAGGCAATGTCTCACATGGTCAATGAAAACCACAGGAGAATCACATCATTAAATGCAACTGCTGTCATCTTGCATGCAGTTGTCATAGCATCAACTGCTAGCACAGCTGAGTTTCAAAGTTTGAAATCAAATTAAACTGAAGAATATCTATGTCAGTATTAGTTCTCCATTTTATCCTCTTTTGTATCATTTTATGTTAAGATAGCGTAAAGCACAGGAAGGTTTAATTTTCAAAGGATAGAATACTTCTTGAAAACTTTAAGTCCTTGGAAACTCCTTAAAAAGTCCTTTAAAAAGAGCTCTACATTGCTCTGTGAATCATGTTTAGTTATCTCTTCTCTCTCTTATGGAATATTCAGTGCTTTAAAGTTTTTGTTTTTATTTTATTGCCATTCCATTTCATTGTTAACATGGACCTGTTTTTGCAGGTGGCACCTGGGTATTTGAGTTCAATGTCAAGTTTTACCCACCAGATCCAAATGGTGGATTCAAGGAGGACCTCTCAAGGTAAGCCATTCAAAAACTTGTGCCAGCATTTCAGCCTAAAGCATTGGTAGTATTGCATTTACATTCATATATTTTTCTAGTATGTGTAAGTGGCTGTGCTATAAAAACACTGTGTATGGGTAAGAGGGCAATGCCATAAGTAATGTGGATTATTAAGGGGGTTATGCCATAAGCTATATGTGGGTAAGGGGACTATGCCATAAGCTCTATGTATGGGTAAGGGGGCTTTGCAATAAAAAGCTCTATGAATGGGTAAGGGGGCAATGCTGTAAGCACTATGTATGAGTAAGGGGGCTATGCCACAAGCTCTGTGAATGTGTAAGGGGGCTACGCCATAAGCACTGTGTATGAGTAAGGAGGCTACGCCGTAACACTCTATGGGTGAGGGGGCTATGCTATAAGCACTATATTTGGTTAAGGGGCATATGCCATGGGCACTGTGTATGGGTAAGGGCTCCATTAGTTTGCTAATTTTCATGACTTGCTAAGGTCAGTCTAATGTACCTGTTGACTGTAATTTAAATTAAGCAGAATTCTTTGTAACAAAATGTTATGTGTTTTTGCAAAACAAAAAATTGCCCATGCTTATTAGAGCACTTCCGTTATGAAATCTTCATTTTTGGAGGCAGGTAGTTTTGCACATTGTAATGTTCTTTAATTTTGGAGGTAAGTAAATTATGCATGTTGTATGCAATCCCATGATGCCTAAATAGAAGTGAATGGTTTGGAAAAACACCAGAATTTATGAAGTTTGTGCAGTTTATATTCAGTAAATAAATTAACTTGTTTCTTCATTCAGATCTATTCTTTTTCTGTATCACGTTCAATTAAATGGACTAACCACCATTTGATCCAAATGAGAATTATACACCACTTCTTTGATAACTCGCGCACAACGGGGTCCACAAACATAGACTGCGCTATAAGCGAGGGTGCGAGTTACCGAGGGACCTCCACAAATTGAAAAAAATCGCTTGGACATTGAGAAAACAGTGGGGGGGTGTCGGGGTTAGGGAACTTCGCTGTTTAATGACTGAATCCTCATTTTACATTCACGTCGATAATAATTTTTAATAACATTTATTTTCAAAATGTCCAACGTGTGAAAGATCGTTCCAACTGTTCCAACTGGTTTCAACAACCATTACGTTTACACGAAAACGTGTGTATTATGTCACTGCTTTTTGTTTTCTTGATGAGTCTGGTTCCCAGAATGGTATGGCATTGTATCCTGCCAAATTCGGAGTCAAAAGAGGAGGGAACTAGACTAACTGTTGATACACCACCAAACAAGATTCCTTTTGTAAAAAAAACAAGCGAAATTTTCGTGAGACAATCGTCTACATCGAATCTCAATTTTTGTGCTGTTCAATTAGTACAGTATTGATATCATAATTTCATTGGAAGTAATAATGAAACTTTTATCATTCTTGAGGATATCTCAAAGTGCCAGTTCAAGAATTCTCTGAAACTCGCTTGCCCACAATGGTCCGTATCTGTGAAACCAAGCTCTTTATTTTACGAAGTATTGTATTCTTTTCGCTTGGTTGCCGTGCTGTCTTTGATCAGAGTTGCCAATGAGTCGGTTAATTTAAGGTAGTTTATGTTACATACACAATAACATTTATAACAGCGTTCAATTGATCAACTGAAGTGAGTTCACCCGACATACGATCAGGGCAGCTAGATTTTAAGTTTGTAGGATTTTCGTGCCTTTTAACGTTTCTTTTATTTCACCTCCATTATTTGATTCAAAAGACATAATTAACATGATAATACAAAGGAGGCCAGCTTTTAATTCAGTGCAACAATGCAACAAATACTTCTGCAAGTCAGTTATCAAAACATAGTTGGCACCTAAATAGGTTCTCAGAGAAATGCTCGTGGACATAGCTGTTACGATAGATTGACACATTTTATGTTTAATTACAAGAGGACACATTGCATTTATGATGATTACACTTAAAAGGAACTGGAAGATTTTACTAGAACACAAATTTCAATTGATAAAAAAAATTATTTAATTTGTATTTATTTATTAAAGTACTGCCTCCACTCGGCGTAAGTGACATTTTCATTAATCGAAATTTCCTTACATATCGTTAATTGCGGTGTGCTAGGAATGTCACTTGGAAAGAAAATGTAAAAAAATTGTATGCCTTATTTTTAAATTTGGTATTTCAAAATGTTGATTAAAATTTCCAAGTCCTATCTACCGTTTTCGACGATAAAACGAGCGATATATCAAAGTTTTTGTAGCCAATTTTGATCGCGATTTCCATAAAGTTCATAAAATAGGGATCTATTTTTGGGGTAATTTCTGGTTTTAAAAAATGGGATCCACACCTGACCCTGCGTTATAAGCGGGTTCACAAGTTATCAGGGTGCGAGTTATCGAGGGAGTGGTGTATATGATTGCCTGCTTGTGAAAGATAGACTTGATGTAGATTAGTAAAGAGTTTCTCCCACTTTTGCCCTGAATTAAAATTTACTCATGTGCTTTACTCTTTTGTCACTGAGTATGCTGCTGTCATTTCTTATTGCTGATATGTTCTATTTACTTCAGCAAATTTTGTGAATAGCTTTCTGAATTGTTTTACAAAATCAAACATATTATGACATGCAAATAAGAATCAATTCATGTGTGTTTATTTATATCGGGATAATTTTTAAAGCATGTTAACATCAATGCACTATCATTTGTCCTGTGTGAGACAGTAACAGTTGCAGATTTTGACTTCGCACGGTTCCATTTAACTCATTTGTATTGGCCTGCAGGGCCATCTCACGTGGAGATTAACTGACTCAGCAGAAAATCCTCATATATCTTCTTACCCATATGAGAGCTCATAAGCTGTTAATATAACGTAAAAATTTGCAGAATTTTAAATTAAATTTTTGATTGTTAGAATTCTTATATTAAAACTGACAAAACACATTTCCTGAACATAGGAAAGCTTGAATACAGAATGACAGAAGTCAGATGAAAAGTGTTGGTAATTATATAACAAATGTATTCAGTAATTGATGTGTGAACTGTATTCCAGAGTGAAAAAGAATGAGTAGCTAATGAGTGGTCATCGAAAACTGGTTTATGACACTGTGTTGCAATAAAAGTGCATGTTCTCCGTTTTGAATTATTCAAAATGGAGGATATAAAGCGTAAAATTCAACTATGGAAATAACAGAAGGTAACAGATAGTGAAAATGAAATAAAAGATTTTAGGCTACATTGATAGTCAAAAGAATAGAATATCAAGTACTGGCAATTTCATTATCACCTAAATGTCGAAGAAATTACAATGTACCATATTATCTAATTCCTTATATTTTACTGTGCATCTTAGTAAAAGTAAAAGATCATTTAAATTTGGCTGCAATTTTACCTTAATTTTAAAAATAGGCTTATTTTTCCCTTCAGATTTTACAGTCTTTCAGAGTTAATATTTCCCTTGCAATTTCATTTTAGAACAAACTGTCATTGAACTTGGGTCTAGTAGTTTATTTGAATCAGTTTAAAATTTATTTAAAAATGTTTCCTCAACATTGAACTTGTTTTTGTAAAGAAGTAACAAGCTAAAAAGTCCTACATGTACAGAAAATATTGCAACTTATAATAGTCAGTTATATTACTGAAGATGTGTATAACTTTTAAAAGATATGCTGGTAATTTTTGGAACATGAATAATTAGATTTGATACATTCATGAAAATCAATGATTAGACAAAAAAAAAGTATGTGTGGTTCTGGTTACCAGACAGACACTATTTATTTTTTTCCAGCTGACCCTACATTTATTTTTAAAAGAAGAAACAAAATTGACAAAGTCATGAGAAAAGAATTAAAGGGATGTAGCTTAAGTTAAATTAAGGATGCAAATGATGCTTATTTTTTCTAGTTGATGCTTCATTTAAATCTCTCTGGACAAAAAATGTGTGCCAGCCTACCTACCCTAATGTTTTTTCCCATTTATACCATCTATTATCAGTCCAGTATTCAGTAGCTCTTATCACCAGGATTTATTCAAGTTTAATGCTGAGATAACATTTTGTAATTTAAATTGCTGATATATTATGAATCACTTGATGCACAGAAAATTAGGACCCTCTGTCTTTGGTTAACAAACTTGTAAGAATATTGAACATTAACACTGTTGTAAAAATTTGACAGAGTTATCATTAAATATCTAGAAAATGGAAATGAAAGGAATATTTCTTTTGTAAGCAACTTATTTGATAATATATTTTATTAAAGAAATTATTACAGAGATTACTTTCGTGTAGGTAACCCTAGGTAGCAGAGTGGTCTAAAGCACTCACCTTTACCGATCACTGCCTTCTCACCTCTGCCCCGCATGGGTTTGAGTCTTGGACTCAGCCAATGTGGGTATGTGAGAAACTTGACATTACTGCTGTGGGTCAGTGGTGGTTCTTACCAAGGTTATCCTGGATTCTTCCTGCACCTGTTATATTGGTGCCATATATAGACCATCTTGTACTGAAAAAGGGTGTTAAACCAACAACAACAACTTGTTCATTTCTCTGAAAAACTACTAGATCCTTAGATTTAGCATAAAGCCTGTTTCATGTTTGCTTGTTAATAATTCATGAAATAAGGAGATATTGACATAATAAATAGTCCTTGGACCAGTGGTTGTTTTAATCCACATCAAATTTGCTGGAAAAGGCAGACTGGTCACAACTGACATGAATATAATCAGTAGGAGTGCTGCAGCAAAGAGAACCATCTGTCCACTCTGACAGTTACTGTTTTTGGGTGAGGAGTTTGGCCTTCAAGTGTTACCATGAATGTAAATAAGTGTTTACAAGATTAGTTTTGAGCTTATTTTAGTCTGTGCAAGTATCTAATGGTGCAGATCATCAAGAAATGGATATTCAACTTTTTTATTAATTGTAGTCTCAAATACATTATAGTTGGAAATCTTGATATTATATATGATATTTAAGTATATATGATGGAGAGCAGAGAATTTCTGTATAATCTGCATATTCAATTTTTCTTTTCAAAAAGCTAAAGCTCTTATGCTTCTGATGGTTTGTGTCTACATGTATAAAGACAATACTGTTTTCTGTTTTCTTAGATTATCTTGCTGTGTATTATTCTTTCATACAGTGTCAGAATTTTCTGTTATGTGAAGTAAATCAACTGCTGCTTGGGGTTGGGCATGTGCTTTCTCTAAATTAATAGCAAATTCCTTAGTAAATATTAGTTCCGTAATGACATTTGTGTTTCATCCTGAAATTATACAGTACTGCAATACTCTTGACTCCAATCCTAATGCAACCCTGTGATGAATTTTGTGTTGGCTGTGAACTTTAATGATTGGGCATTGTGGTATACTGTTTTTCGTGACCACCCAATTTTGAACTTATGAAATACTATAGATCATGTGTAAGGCCTGTACAAGGGTAATCAAGCTGGCACATGCATCCTTAGTTTGAGGTGAATGTCAGCATCATTCAAAGGATAGGGTCTGCTCTCCAGAAAGACCCAGGTGGGGAAACGGGACTGGTTATAATAACTGCAGTGTTCATCAGTTTTAGCAGAGTGAATGGATATTAATAATCATACATTGCTGGTTGATGCCTGCATGTCTAAAAAGATGTTGAGAATGACCAAAAGTGATTTCTTCAGCCCGATGTCTTTGTTTTTAAAAATACAATGGCTTTGTTTATATACAGTTAGAATGCAGCTTTTCAGGGACAAGTATCAGAAAGATTATCCTTGCTTGCAAGAAACATTTCATTCATAATAAACACATTATAACGTGTTAGCATGTAAGACGGCATTCAAGCTTGGATAAGCTTTAAAAATACTAGTACAGGTAATTGGTCATGTTTTTTTCTATTCAGATTTCATATTTTCTTGTTCCAGGTACCTGCTTTGCCTGCAGCTTAGAGTAGACATCTTCAATGGCAGGTAAAATCAAATTGTATTTTTGTTGCTGTTTCATTTGTTCCTCAATTTCCTTTTGTCAGATGGAACCAGAATACCTGTCAATATGTATAATCTGTAAAAAAAAAAAAAAAATGTTTACGTTGGAGAAGAGGGAAATGTTCGTTATTTGGCAACAGGATAAATACAACCATGTAGTAACATTGTTTGACTAAGAAATTATGTGTAGCATCTATTAAATTGATAAGGAACTATGTGCATCTACTTTTAAATGTAATTTCTGTAAATATTTACATTTTGGGAAACCATACACAGGAGGACTACTACAACTGAAGTGCTACAGATCTTGTTTTGGACTTCGATGGATTTCATCAAAGCCCATGGCATGCTGTCTACTTGATGTTACTAAGAATAGTTTGTTTCTAATAATAAGGCACTTTCTATATTTAGCTCTTCTGGCTTTTTGACCCTAAATCCAAAAAAAGGTGAAATGATGTAATTCAAACTCTGATTCAGAGAGGACATTTTCAGTCAGAGTGCTTATCTCATAGCTGCCAACTGTCCCGTTTTTTTTCGTATTTGTCCCATATTTTGGACCTGAATATGGGTGTACTTTTTTTTTGCAAAAAATGTTTTTTTATTTTAAAAAAATAATAAAAAATTTCCTTTCTTTCCGTCAGTTTAGAACGGGCACTCGGTTCCATTCTGATAGAAATGTATCGCATGTATTTAGGAATACAGTTCTACAATATGATTGGTTCATTCGAAATCGAGGCTACCATGCCTGTCTTTATCTGCCATATTGGATTTTGCAAACAGTTACCGCTACCACTATGTCTCATCTTCATAATATTCAACTTCTAATCATGTTGAATAGGAAATCAGAATACTCAGAATTTTCACCAGAAAAGACAAGAAAACAGAACTGAAAGGACAATTGTTCTGTCTTGTTTACATTTGTGAAACAATCTAGTAAAGGAGAAGACTTTACGTTTTGCAAATTGTGTAATGTGATTTCGCTATTGGGCATGGAGGCGCACATGAAATACAAGAGCATGAAAAAGCTAATAAACATCAACTTGTTGCTTCGTCATACACAACTCAGCCTAAACTTGGATGTATATAAATACCAGAGAGAACTTTGATGTAATTCAATCGAAATTCGGTTTATTAAATTTCTTTTAGAAATGAACCTTCCTCTTTCAGTTACTAGTGTTGCTGGCGATTTATTTCGCACACGTTTTCCAGACAGTAAAAATTGCAAAGGATTACTCATATGCTAGAATGAAAACAATTCAGTAAGAAAATCACACAGAATTGAGATTATTAATGAAAGTTGGTACATTGGAATCGATAAAGATTTTTAAAAAAAACAAGGTGTGGAAAAGGCTCCTATAAACAGCCTGTGTCTGAGTGTGTTGCACTCTTGCACCTTCTGAATGGGCACCTGAATGGAACAGGGTGCCCGTCCAGAAGGTGCAAGTGTGCAACACATGCATCTTTGATATCAAATAATTATTTAAGGCACTGTCCTACCTTACTGATAGTTGTATATGTTGTAAGTAGTTTCATATGCAATAAAATTTTAAAAATCAGTATTTGGTTCTGAAAATCAGTATTTTTGTCATAAACAATCGGTATTTTTGTACTTGGGGGTTGGCAGCTATGTTATCTCCCTTTATATAGTTTGACAGTTTGTGTGAAGCTCTTCAAAGAATACAGAATCATTTCAATAGAGGATGCTCATCAAAAGTAATAGCTTATGATTTTTTCTCAAAATATGACTTTTTAAGAGATAAAAAAGACTTGTTGCTAAGTACATGTATTTGGAGGGATATTTGTGTTTGCATATGATTGTATAAAACACGCACAATTATCAGTATCCTTTGAGCCTGTTTAATGTAGTATTACATGAACTCCAGACGATCTGTATTCTCAGTACTTTGTTTTTGTTCAAGATTTTCGTTTTTTTTCAGGTTGTTGTATGTTGTAGCCAAAGAAAGGTTTTATAGTGGGACTAAACAAGTCATTTAGAATGTGCCATGTATTTGAGTGCTGTTTTACATATTGAGGTTTAACAGTAATAATAATAATGAGGACTTTGTATAGCACCTAATCTTTAGAAGCTCTAAGCACTTTACAACATTTGACAACACTTAAAAAACAAATATAATGATATGATTACAAAAATAAAAACAAACACCATGAAATTAGAAAACAGAAAACATGCTGTAAATATTTAAGGTAAGGAAACATTATTAGGTCTTTAAGTCTGTTCTTGCAGTTGAAATAGGTGAGTTTTAAGAGCTCTTGAATGAGATCACTGTGTCTTTGTGTCTAAGTTCAGTGGGTAATTCGTTCCACATTGCTGGGCCCTGGTATACAAAAGAATGTCCATATGATTTCATTTTTATAGTGGGAATAATGAGAATACGATTGTCAGAAGAGGAGCGTAAGTATCTTGCAGGTGTGTACACATGTGTTAGATCAAATAGGTATGTTGGACTGGAGCCCGTCAGTGAAACGTAGCACAGAGAACAAATTTTGTGTTTAATTCTGGATCAAATGGATAGCCAGTGTAGGGTACAGAGCAGGGGGGAGGCATGCTGTCATCGCGGTACTCTAAGGATGATCCGAGAAGCTGTTTTGAACTTTTTGAAGTTTCTGGAGTATATATTGAGACGAACCAGACAGAATTGAGTTACAATAGTCCAGTCTTGAAAGTACTAAGGAACACACAAGTGTTTTAGGGGCATCAACTGAAAGATACTTGCAAATGGAGCTGATGCGTCTCAGTGCAAGATACGCAGCCTTGCATATGTTCATGAGATGTTGGTGCAGTGAGAGAGTACTGTTGAGAGTAACACCTAGGTTTCGTACTGACTGTGTGAATTTAATGTTGGTGTTGCTAATATTTATTGTCTGAGGTAAAGGATGTGAATGAGAAAGTCTTTGTGTTGTAATCAGAATGGCTTCAGTTTTATTATGATTCATCTGCAGCTTGTTACATGTCATCCATGATTTCACATCGAAAATGCACCTCTCTACACCTTGGATGGTAGCTTCAACTTCAGTTGGGTGGCTAGATTTGTATATTTGGGTGTCATCAGCATACAATTGGTGTGACACTGGATGATGATCTATGACACTTGAGAGTGGCTGAGTGTATGGAATGAAGAGAACAGGTCCAAGAACAGCCCCCTGTGGAACACCACAACATAGATCAACTGGGCTGGAGTGTTTTCCATTTGCGGACACAATTTGTGTCCCGTTGACCAAGTAGGACTTGAACCATAGTAATTCTGTATCGTGAATGCCAAATACATGCTGGTGACAAAGTAATATATCATGGTCTATTGTGTCAAATGCTGCAGACAAATCAAGGAGAGTGGGGACTGTAATTTCGCCGCTATCCAAAGCAGAGAGAAGGTCATTAACTACTTTCAGAAGAGTAGTTTCAGTACTGTGGCAAGGGCGATATGCAGACTGTATATTGCTAAATAGACTGTTTGAATTCAGATGAGATAAAAGTTTGGATAGAACAACTTTTTCTAAGATTTTCGACATGAATGGGAGATTAGTACTAAATCCATAGAGACAGGTTCAAATGCTGCTAACGGTTGCCGCTGAAATTCTGTATTTCAACTGTATGGTGACGACAAGTCAGTTGAAATTGTGTTGTCAAGCTTATCTCTGATGGTTTGTACTTTTTCACAGAAGAAATTTGCAAACAGGTCGGGAAGGTCAACTAGAGAGAAGGTAGTTGGAAGTGGTGTACATTTGTTCCTTGACATTAGCGTGTTAGTAATCTCGAAGAGCTCTTTTGCAGCTGGAACTTTCTGTGATCTTAATACTGTAGTGGGCTGATTTCACTGCATGGACTATGTTTGTGACATTCTTCTTAGCGGCTTCTTAGATTTGCTTATGAATAGTGAGTCTGGTGGAAAGCCAAAGCCTCTTAGCTTTACGGTGGTCTCTTTAGCAGTGCGAAGCTGGTCCCTAATACTGCTATACCATGAAGAACACTTTTGAATTGAGATTCTGCACTTGGTTGCTGGGGCGTGTTTGTCAAGCAAAGAACACAGGCATTTATCGAGTTGTTCTGCTGTAGGAGGTAAGCTAGTTGTTAGGTTTGCTTAGATGTCATGCATTAGTTGGGTATACAGTTAATGTTTGCATAACAATGTCACCAAAATAGTGATGAGAATGTATTGTTGTGGCTTCTGATTCACAATGGAGGAACAGCTGTCAGAATGCTGCTGGATATTTTCAGTTCTCCTGGTCATTGATGGTCTGATCTCTCATCATCATGTGAATCTGTTAGCACATGTTTATAACCACTGCCTCTGCTAAACTTCTTTGAGGATTGCCATGAAACATCGCATGCACGTGCGCGCGCATGCATGCGCACACACACACACACACACACACACACACACACACACACACACACACACACACACACACACACACACACACACACACACACACACACACACACACACACACACACACACACACACACACACACACAGAGTGATCTATTTCACCTGAATAGATGGTCATATAAAAATGCAGTTTAATGAAAATACTTTTATTTTGTTTGGTTAGTCCTAAATGAAAATTTTGTCAGTCTGATTTTCAGTATGGGCACAATGGCAGTTATCTTCAGACTCTTATTGCTTCTTCTCCTGTATGGAAAGTCATGTTAACATAAAGTTTTCATCAGATGACTTCTTGTCATCTTAAACTGGGTGTGTGTGATTTGGATTTTTAATGTAGCTTTAACAATTTTTCAGTCATGTCACTACGATGTCCACAGTGTGACAGTTTATAGTGATGTCTAGCACTGGGGCATCATGCTGCAGACATGTAGCATCATGTCCCACCCTGTCACATTATCCTGACACCAGGCTGACCAGTTCTAACACTAACCTCTTAATGCTGAGCGCCTAGCAAGGCAGCTGTTTGTACCATTTTTATAAGTCTTTGGTATGACCTGGCTGGGATTCAAACCCATGACCTCCAACATCTGAGGTGGAGACTCGAACAACTAGGCCACTGGAATTGGTTGTAAGTGAAAATGCTGTCACTCTGAAGTCCAGTATAGATGCTTTGGTAGTGATCGTGGAATTCTTGTTATCATTACTCCAGAATGGAAAGTTATATTAACATGAAGTTGTCACCAGAAGGCTTATGATGTCAGATTGGTCCTAAGTGAAAATGGTGCAGCCTGGACATCCATTATGGTCACCACATGGCCATCTTGAAAATCTTGTTTTTTCTACTCCACTTGAGTGGATGGTCATATCAGTATGTGGTGTTCACTAAAGACTGATTATGTGTCTTGTTGGTCCTAGATGAAAATGGTGCTGATCTGAAATCTAATATGGCCAACAAAGCAGCCATCTTGAAAATCTTGTTATTGCTGCTCCTCTTGAATGGAAGTCATATCATCATGGAGTTTTCACTGGAAGAATGATGTTTGGTTGCTTGTGAACAAAAATTGTCAGTCCAATATCCAGTATGGTTGCCACAGCTACCATCTTGAAAATCTTGTCACTGCTTCATCTATATGGAAAGTCATAGCAACATAAGGTTTTTACCAGAAGGCTTCTTGTGATGTCTGGTTGGTACTAACTAAAGATTGTGCCAGTTGGACTTCCAGTATGGCCACCATTACAGCATTCCTTAAATCTTGTTATTGCAGCTGTACTCTACTAATGGAAAGTCATAATGACAGGGTTTTCACCAGAAGGCTAATAATGATAGCCAGTTGGTCCTGAATGAAGTGGTGCCTCTCAGACTGCAGATATGGTTGCCACAATGAACATATTGGAAATTTTGTCTGAAATTATCCAGATTGGGTGGTCATATCAACATTGGGTTTTCATTAGAAGACTTCTGATGGTGTGTAGTGTTTTTTGAGTAAAGATGGTGCATTCAGTATGGCTGTCACAGTGGCTAATGTGAAAATCTTAGTGCTCAAGAATATAAGACTAGAAGGTTGTAACACTTACCGTATATACTCGCGTATAAACCGAAGAATTTAGGAAAAAAATAAAGCCATGAAGAAGGGGGGTTGGCTTATCTGCAGGCCAAGGTCTAAGTCTGAAAATTTTAGAGCTTATCTTCTCGATTACCAGTATTTATTGTTACTGTCGATCGCTGAAGATGAGATCACATGCCTAATGATGCCACATGGCTTATGTGATATGTGCTGTCTTGAAGTGAAACAAGTAATTTTTCTAACTTTACTGGTAGGATAAGGAATGAAAAACATGTATTACCATACTTGACGTCTATATGACAGATGTCCACCCACCAGAAAATGCAGCCATGCATGTTACTTGAGCCACGGTGGTACGTGTATTTTCCAAAAGAACCGCCATATTAGTAATCTCTCAGGGAAGTATTTAACCCTCAACTAATCAGTAATCATTAAACTCTGCGGTACCATACAAATGCATGCTAGCTTATTACAGTGTTAATATGAAAAGAAACGATGGTAAATAAAATGATTTAAGAATTACGATACTGAAGGTATTTACGACACAACCATTTTGGTGTCGAGAGTCATGTACATGTACGATAGTCTTACAGCAACCATAGTGAGAGGCTCCATAGGGGTTTGTTGCACACGCGCCTGGGAAGGGTAAATAACAGGCAAGTAGCATATATGAGTCAGTATGATTAATTGTTAAAAATATAATTTGAGGGATTTCTTTGACAGGTGTTTTAGAAGTAAAAGGCAGCCACAGTTTATCTTCTACTGTTGTTTAGTTGTTTGTATAGCAGAGTGGTTTGTTAGTTGTAGAGTGTTGTACAATAACTACTGGTACGCTTAATCTGTGGTAAATGCCTCAGAGATTTTGTAGCACAATGCCACTGAATTTACTAATACATACCGACTCTTAGATGTATTGTTTAATGGGATAAGGTAGTCGACATGGTTTCTGCTCAAGCTGTCACAATAATTGAACAATGTCCATGCTGAAAACCAATCATATTTTGGTCAGATGAATCACGGCAGTTAAAAAAACCAATAAAAAAAACCCAAAACAATGATCAATAATTATCCAACACAAATTGATAACCAACCACCCATGGGAAAAATTACAGGATAAGGTATAAATAGGATACTATCACAATCAAAAATTATTTCAGTTTAATCTTTGGTGCAGTTTATATTCAGTCAGATAAAATGAATAGTGTTGGAAGTAAAAGTAAATGTGGTACGAATGGGTTTGTTCAGGCGCAGTGAAGATGACAAAAGGCGGGAATTTCACGAGGCCGGACCTTGACTTGGTCGCCAAGTAGGTCAAAAACGCATGGGACTCAATTCCATCGGACATGATTGCCAAATCATTTCGAAAGTGCTGTATCAGCAATGCCATGGATGGAACTGAGGATGATGCCATATTTGAATCAGACAATGACGAGGAGAATGAGAATCAGAACGACACACTATTGGATGACACTGATGACAATGATGACGTATATGATGACAGCACGCCCATAACAGAAGCCGAGTTTTATGAACTGTTTGGCAATTCCGATACCGAGCCAGATTTTGAAGGATTCTGAATGTGATAAAACTTTTATAATTCAGGATTTTAGTATGAGGACGTTATTATTTCAATTATTATTTAACATTGAAGATAAATTGTTTTTATTTCAACATATAAATTAGATTTCTTACTTTCATTTTCGTTAAGTTTGAAGATAATATTTATTTTAGTAATGTCATTTGCGTAAATAAATGTACCGGTATTTAGAATTCACTTTGTGCATTTTGTGATGTAGTCGTGAATTTACAGGTCGGCTTATGTGAGGGTCATGCAGTTTTTCCTATTTTTACCTAGTCAAGTTTGGGGGTTGTCTTATACGTGAACAGGCTTATATGTGAGTATATACGGTAGTTGTTAAAAGTAAAGTAATCGTGAGTTCCTGAAGAATTATTTTTGTTTGGTGCAGTAGAGCATCAGTCCTTTCAAAGGATGCTTTTTTTGTGTTGTTGGCCTGAAACATTATGGTAGATTAACTATAAACAAAAGACTGTTTTAATTGCAGGTTTATTTCAGATTTTATGAAATGTTACAGCAACAGGTAGATGTAACATTGCTTTTTGTCTTGGTACAATAGTGTCTGTATATTTGTCTATTTCATTCCTGCTTATATATAATTATAGCAGGGTCTATTCTAGGACATTCCATTGCAAGTTCATGCTAATTTCTCAAAATTGTGAAGACAAACCGTGTAAAAAATACACATCTGAGTTTTTAGTCTACTTTTAATTCTACAGTAAATCAATCATAAATTCCAAAAACTATTGTTTTGTTAATTGAGGATTTATGTGAATTGGGATGAGGGGGATGGCCTCCAGATTTTCAGTTTTAGAATAATTCTGTTAAGGAGAAGCAGTGGTTTCATATGTCGCAGATTTGGACAAAAATTTCATTATGTCATGTAAACAAAAAGTAATTTGTAAAGGTTTTGGATTTTGACGTTTAAATTCTTACGATTGTTGAGATACATTATTTAAATTTTAATAGTGGAGAAGTACAAGATAGTTTTATAGAAGAACAAGTAATAACAAATGTGGGATATCTCAGGTATGACCTGTGTAATTGACTTGACCACAAATTTTTTCTGTACTTGACACAAAGATTCAGGTCAATATGATCCCCAAAATGTTTGGAAAGCAAGGTTCACCTATTTTATTTTTTTCTAACAAGACTTCAAAGACAATGAGAAAAAAATTAATCATTATAATCTGTTTTTAGGTTACCTTGCTCTTTCGTCACATATGCTTTGTTGGGATCCTATACTGTGCAGTCAGAGCTGGGTGACTACAATCCTGTGGAACATGGGAAGACTCCCGACTATCTGAAAGATTTCGACTTTGCTCCCAACCAGACACCAGAACTACTGGAGAAAATTATGGAATTACACAAACATCACAAGTACGTTTTTTATTCCTTGGCTTTAAAAAAAAAAGTGTTGGCAATATTGTAATATTATCCATCTTCCGGTCTGTGTTCATTTCCACATGCTAACAGTTTGGAGAGAGGTGTCTTCAAATTGCGTGTTTATGTTGCCCCAAAGGTAACCATCTGCAAGAGGGGTGTCAAAGATCAAATATGCAAAACTTTAAGTTACAGTGACATTGTTAAATAGTTTCTAAGACTCAGAATTATGACCCATTGGTCATTGCCACGGAATGAGTTGGGGGTGTGGGATATTATTTTTATGTTGGAATATGCAGTAAAATGCAGATGGGGATTTGTGATGGCAAGTCGTTGCTGTTGATCTAGGTTTTTTTAATATTTTTATTACATTTACTGGAGGTTATTGATCTTCATGCAATTTATTATTCAAGTCAGACTAAAGTATTGATGCCAATATAGAAAATTTTCAATATACCAAAAAAGAAACCAGGTATATAATGTAACTTCATTTCACTAACATTTTCCTTTCCTTTCTAAAATTTTATACATAAAGATATTGAGTAGACAAAAGTTGTTAGATATTTGTAAGTAGAATTTTGTCATTTAATCTGTTGATGTGTGGTGGACAGAAGATGTAACTTTTTATGCCCCATGAACAAAATTCTTTGGTTCCCTGAACCATATTCTGTGGAAGAAGTATACACAGAACTGACAACCATTCTTAGTTTGGCAGAATCACTCCTTCTTTTAGCCTCAAATTACACCATTGCAATAATTTCCTGAAGATTCCAGTTTTCCAGTCTGATAGAGTTTTATATAGGTGCACTGCAACTTGAACACCAGTAGATCTAGCTACCTAAAACTGAATGGTTTGTTGATGAAATCTGCTGATATGATGACAGAACGAAAGTAAATTGGAATTTTAAGGATTAAATGATCACAGTTGGGTATTTATTGATGTGTAAATTTTACCTAATCACTCACTCACCTTTGGACTTTATTTACTTTGTGAGTGATTAGGTAAAATTTACACCGATAAATACCCATCCATGACAATTTAATCTTTAATTAAAACATTTGTAGTTTGAGGCTGAATATTAACAGGGGTCGTTACTTAGCAACAAATCAGAGCATGCTTTAGTGTAAACCCTCAGGGATTACCAGAATTCTGTCTGGTGTTCGGTAGCTCAGAATAACCTGACTATATAATTTATGTAAGAAGTTGATGTTATCTACTGTAGAAGATAATCAGCAGTGTAATCGAATAAAATTGAAATTGTGGCAGGTAGCTTCAGAAAAGCTTGAGCTATGACATAATCCAAAAGTCAAATACTAAAAATGCCTGGAAACAAATTTTTTTACTTATAATTCATCACTGGCACATTGAGCCTTAATTTAAAATTGTTTAAACTTTCTTACTGATAACCATGTCTACAAAATCAATGGTTTTGATGGTAATGTGATGAGTAATGATTCTGCTAAAATAAACTGAAGTCCAGTACAATTTCACCTTGTTTGTGTCAGTGTTTAATTAAATTTTGACCATTTGTTCATTAACAAAGAACTTTGCCCATGCATCAAGAAGTGCGTTTTTGTGCAATAACTTTTGTTGGATATCAGAAAATGAAACTAAATTTGGTATGAGGCTTGCTATCAGGAAGACCTAGATCATGTTTGATCTTTTTGATTCCATTGTGGCCAGCTTTTTACAGAGTTATGGCCTGTTTGACTTTGAATTTTCCCTTGCATATTGAACCAAAGTTTTGATGATTGTACCAAATTGGTAGGGACATCCATGTCTTCTGGACACATTTCTGCAGTTTCTTTACCATGATGCTGATAGTGAGGCATAGTGTTGAACATTTACTCAGCAATGAAGAGTGAAATACAGTTGAGCTCATTTATAATGAATTCAGTTTGGTAAATTCTCAGATTATATAGCACAGCAGTAATTTATGTCCAAATGGTTATATTTGTTTTGTTTTTTTTCCTTTGTTATGCCTTACAAATAATAGTTGCAGGGCAGATAGTATTGGTCATTTCTGTCCACCTGTTCATCCGTACATCTATCACATTTAGGTTAGTTACAGGCATCATGGGTGAATAGTTGCATCATAATGTAGTTTACTGTAAGGACCTATATATCTGCAGAACACTTCTATTTCTACACAGTACTACACGTTTATCTCGACATCCTTGGGCCCGAGGTAATAGTGCTGAGACAAGTGAATGAGATAAGTGTTTGGGGGGGGGGCTGAACAAATTAGAATTTAGCAAACAAGTGAAATTCCCCTGTAACTTGCATCAGTGCACAGGGTTTACACTTTGAGAAAATAAACAATAGAAATTTTGATTACATGAAGACAAAAGATGAAACCAGTTTGAATTACACTTGTATATTGATAACTTCCATTTGTGAAACAATTTTGTATACATTCCATAATGTGTGATGTATACAGTACATGCTCATGAAGAAGCTATGAATTTGGGTATAAATCATATGTAAAAAATTCCTATATCACTCACATCCTGTTAGAAAATACATACAATGTATAAGCACGTCTGTAAAAAAAATGGTATTCTCATATCATGTCAATGTATCCCCTAGGGATGAAAGACTGAGGGTCAAAAATCCCTTTGGTGTCAGACTTGGGGGACAGAGTGAGTAAAAAACAAACTTTGGCATCAAAACTGGGGGTCAAATTAAAATTGTGGGGGGTCCCTGAAGTACAAATGATGGTAAAGGAAAACACTGCATGTACTGCATTATCCATTGACAATCAACACATGTTACTAAACAATTAATTACGATATCCATTGACCCCAGCTGCATGTGGCTGTTTAGTTGTTAAATATTTACACACTACATGTACTTAAATTGGCCTAGATTTTGGGCTACCTCAGTGCCTGAGACAACAAACGTAAACTTCTTAATGTGGTTACCAAGGGAAAGAGGCTGCTCATATGGAAATGAAAGCCTGTCACCAAGTTTTGTATTTACTAAGCATCACATGGAAATGAAAACCTGTAACCAAGTTTTATATTTACTAAGCATCACATGGAAATGAAAACCTGCCACCAAATTTTGTATTTGCTAAGCATCACACGGAAATGAAAAACTGTCACCAAGTTTTGTATTTATTAAGCATCACCTGGAAATGAAAACCTGTCACCAAGTTTTGTATTTATTAAGCATCACCTGGAAATGAAAACCTGTCACCAAGTTTTGTATTTATTAAGCATCACATGGAAATGAAAACCTGTCACCAAGTTTTGTATTTGCTAAGCATCACTGGAAATGAAAACCTGTCACCAAGTTTTGTATTTGCTAAGCATCACATGGAAATGAAAACCTGTCACCAAGTTTTGTATTTGCTAAGCATCACATGGAAATGAAAACCTGTCACCAAGTTTTGTATTTGCTAAGCATCACATGGAAATGAAAACCTGTCACCAAGTTTTGTATTTGCTAAGCATCACATGGAAATGAAAACCTGTCACCAAGTTTTGTATTTGCTAAGCATCACATGGAAATGAAAACCTGTCACCAAGTTTTGTATTTGCTAAGCATCACATGGAAATGAAAACCTGTCACCAAGTTTTGTATTTGCTAAGCATCACATGGAAATGAAAACCTGTCACCAAGTTTTGTATTTGCTAAGCATCACATGGAAATGAAAACCTGTCACCAAGTTTTGTATTTGCTAAGCATCACATGGAAATGAAAACCTGTCACCAAGTTTTGTATTTATTAAGCATCACATGGAAATGAAAACCTTTCACCAAGTTTTGTATTTATTAAAACTTGTACTTTTGTAAACATTCAAAAATTCCAGAATACAGTAATGCATATAATTAAGATTATCCTGCAGAAATGAAATTTGCATGACACAATAAATTTTTTTCAATTACCGATAACTTGGGAAAATGCAATAAATTGATCAGATTTCATTGCTTTTACACAAGTTTGGTGCCAACTTATTTTGATGAAGGGTGGATTGTTTTTATGAAAGATTGTAGCTGGCTTGTTATAATAAATGGTGCATGTACTGTTGAAGTCACAGCGAAAACAAGCTTCCAAGCACCAAACATGTGTTGATTTGTTAATGCAGCAACAGCATTAAAGCCCTGTGGCAAATTGAAATAATTGTAGCGCAAAGGATGAGTTAAGACTGGCAGCTTGTGGACATAAACAATAAGAAAACAAAGATTTTGTTCAAGTTGGTACAGAGGGCTTTCAGTCGATATTTAAAGTTATTTTTATTATCTCGATGTTGACATCAGCATGACAAATTTGATAGTAATAATAGACCATGGGGCTGGGACTTTGTATTTTCATCAGCATAAGCAGCTTGTTGATATAGGTGGGTAGGACTATATTTGGAAACATGTTTCACTGCCCTGTTGAGGTTTGTCATGAACAGGTTCCACTTTTATTTCCTTTCAAACTTTTTCTGACATGCATTATTTGTGATGTCTACAATTTCAGGGGTTTGACACCATCAGAGGCAGACCATAACTTTTTGGAGAATGCCAAAAAATTAGCCATGTATGGTGTTGACCTTCATGAAGCCAAGGTTAGTTTTTGTACCTTTCATTGATTTAAATGATTACTAACAAAATTGCCATCTTATTTAATATGACAGATCAATTCATGTCTTAGTTACACATGCTAAGCTCATTAATCCATTTTTCATATCCATATTTTCACATTTACACCCTTCCTTGATACAAGCAAATCATTGCAGGTGATTGAAACTGGCCATTTTTGTTTTACATTTTATTTTATATCGTTGTTCTTTTGTTTTGTAAATTATTATGTTTTGTGTTCAATTTAGAGAGAGAGAGTGATTCTACATGTGCTTGGATTAAGAGAAGTTTTGTGTACTTTTTTATTGCTTTTCTACTAAAGTCCTTATTAATTCCATTGTCAAATGTTTTCCAAAGTTACTTTATGCAAGTATAAAAAGCTTTTGTAATTTAAGGGTTAGGCATACAAATCTTGAATCTGTGTACTTGATAGGGAACAGCAAAACCACAATTTACACAATTATACATGTTGTCTCAAATAAAATATTGATTATTGATGTCAGTTAATTTCAGTAGTTAATTTAGACATCCTACACCCACTCCCAGTTATTAATGAACTTCATAACTTTATGACTTTTGAGTAATCTGATGTTTGAGGTGTGTTTGTGAGTTCATATGTGCATATTCAGCAACAGGGGCTCCGGGTGGCCAATTGGTCTAAAGGAATCACCTTTATCCTCCCCCCTGCTCTGTACCCTACACTGGCTATCCATTCAATCCAGAATTAAAAACAAAATTTGTTCTCTGTGCTACGTTTCACAGACGGGCTCCAGTCCAACATACCTCTCTGACCTCACCCATGTGTACACATCAGCAAGATACTTACGCTCCTATTCTGACACTCATATTCTCATTATTCCCACTATGAAAATGAAATCATATGGACAATGTTCTTTTGCATACCAAGGCCCAGCAACGTGGAACGAATTGCCCACTGAACTTGGACACAAAGACACAGTGATCTCATTCAAGAGCTCTCTTAAAACTCACTTATTTCAACTGCAAGAACCGACTTAAAGACCTAATAATGTTTCCTTACCTTAAACATTTAAAGCAGGTTTTCTGTTTTCTAATTTCGTGGTGTTTTTTTTTATTTTTGTAATCATATCATTATGTATGTTTTTAAATGTTGTCAAATGTTGTAAAGCGCTTAGAGCTTATAAAGATTAGGCACTATACAAAGTCATTATTATTATTATTATTATTATTATTAGTATTATCCATCACAGCCATCTCACCTCTGTCCACATCTCTGGCTCGGCCAATGTGGGTACAGGAAAAAGCTTGCCAGTTGCTTTGCATGAGTCACTGGTTCTTACAGGGCTTTTCCCGGGTACTTCCTCCACTAGTTATAATAGCTGTTATGTATAGCCTATATCTTGCACTGAGAAATGGTGCTGAACTTAAAAGAACAACTGTATATTCAGTAACAAAAGGAACTCAGAATAAATATTGATGAAATATATTTATTTGTAAATAATGCATTAATAATACAGGTACTCCCCAAGATACATAAACTGTGACATAACGTAAACTCACAGTTACATAATGAACCATAAACATGTGCACAGACTGTTTTTTGATCTTCAAATAGAGTGCACCCGCAGTATATAGTTCTGCTTCTCTCGTACATGTGTAAATCATTTCTGTTAAATTTGTTCATAATCTTAAGGATTTTTATTGTGTTAAATTTACCTTTCACCATGATGTCAAAGCCATATGTGGCCTAGTAAAACTCAGTTTACAAAAACTAACCTTCGCATAGGTCCCAGGAAGGTAACCCTTTTCCATCTCGGGGAGTTCCTGTATTGATAAACATTAATTCAGCAAGCAATTTTAAAGAAAGAAATGAATCAGTGGTACATGGTTAATTTTACAGGGAGAAAAGATGTTTGATTAATATGAAATAATTTATTTTTGCTGACAAAGTTCATAATATCTATTGAGTTATTATTTCTAATTTCTTTACTTCAGGACTCTGACAGAACGGATATTATGTTGGGAGTGTGTGCCAGTGGTATATTGGTGTATAAAGACAAGCTGAGAATTAACCGCTTTGTGTGGCCAAAAATTTTGAATCTGTCGTATAAGAGGAATAATTTCTATATAAAAATTCGTCCAGGGGAGGTAAGCGGTCACATGGAATTCGCATATTTTCTGCTCTTCCTTTTTAACATCATAAGTGATCGACATAAACCTGCATAGGCATGCTTTCGGATAAACTGAAAACACAAACCTGATTATTAATTTTTAATTTCTTTTTGCATCATATTTTGATTTAGAAATATTAGTTCTGCATACTTTTTGGATCCAAAATTATTGAATTTACATCTGGCTTTTCAGAAAGCTGATAATTCAATATCTCATGCTCAAATTTGGAGGTTTAAAGGTGTTACACCAATGTTGTCCATTGTAGATAAGCAGATGCATTATAGAAAACAGTATGCCATGTTTATGCATGGTACATAATGGATGTGATTTCTTTTAAAAATGTACCTTTTTGGTTGAATGTATTTTAATAATACTTTCAACACATTATTGGTTATTTGATGCTGATGAAATTGAAGCTAAGTTCCTTTCCCATATTTCTGGCACTGTAAAGGAATCGTAGTATTTACCTACATTTAGTAGGACTGACTGTCACTTTTTTTTATTGGAGTTGTGATTTTGAAAGTTTCAGTCTTGAATTTGCTAGCTTTTATATGCAAGGAAATTTAATTTTCGCCTTGATGGCAAATAGGACGAAATAGGGCTGAAATATGTTGCGAATATTTAAGAAAAGAATATTTTCTTCTGTTGAATATTCATTTTGGCAGTTTGTTTTTGAACAATAATTGTATTATACATGTACATTTGATATACTTTTTTTACTTTAAAATTCTAAGACTGTGTCTCTGATACTTATTACAGAGCCACCATTTGACTGCTGGGTTAAAATTTAACAAATTTAAGCTAGAAGGACTTGTAGATTGAAAATTTTTTACAAGTCCTGTTTAATCCTCACTTGTTCCTTCCACAGAACAATGCATGACATGTATAAACAAAAACTTTATTTCTTAAATAGTACCATCATTCATAATTCAGAGATGTAAATCTTGCCTGCGAAAACTTTCAGGATTACTTGAAAATTTTCAATACAAGTTCACATGAAAAACTGATTCCCCAGAAATTAACTGAAAAAATAGTAAAAATATTTTTTTGAGGCTCATCATTGGAAAAAGACAAATAACTAACAAGAGTAAAAGGCAGACCACATTCACCCTGGTCGTTGTATATCATTAACACCAGAGACAGTTTAAGGCCTTACCTGTTGTGCTACAGTGGAAGCAGGATGAAAAGGTCTTTCATTATGACAGTATCAGCATTGTGTGTGTTTCACAATAGACATACAAACAATACAAACCATTGAGCAAAATATGTTTCCATGATTGATGCTCCTTTAAAGATGGTTGATCATAGTAAGTGTTTAGTTGACCATTGCACTACAAAGGCAGTTTGACATTACTCGGGTCTAACTTACTCTTTTAGACCGAGTTTTGTTGGTATCACATGACCATTGTATTGACATGTGCTCTCTGTGATGAATCTAGTTTTATGTCGTGGTTGCTGCAACAGTGACAGATATCTGGTCAATCCTGGAATAAATATGTTTAAAAAATTTGTCTTTTATTTTGTTTTTGTTTTTTTTGTTTTAAAAAACATTACTTGACATTAATATTTTCAACTTTCTTTCTTGTGCAACAGCCTTGGATTTTTCAATTTTTTTAATTTTATAATTTTTTGTTGGCATCATTTGGCTGTTGGACTGCTGATGTCATGGATATATAGGCTGCAAGATTTGGGTAGTCATGTGACTAGCAGTGCAAATGCAGAGTACCAGATCAAATTTTGTCAATGTAGTAATTTTGTCTTGGCTGTCAGCAAATTAAAGACATAACAAATGTTATATTAACAATTTCTGAGAAGATAAATCATCTTTCTATTGATTTCATGAGGGTGGGGCTCCAGGTAAGGTTGCTTAAGTTTGATAGGTCCACTAGTTACTCAGTGCCAACACTGCATGGTTTCAGCTAATTCCAGCATGCCAATAGGCCATGAACTTGGACCTCACAACCAATGATAAATGTCAGAATATCTAAAATAGGGTGAGAAAGATCAGAGGAAACTCGGACCAGTGGTCTTTGACATACAGCTTTACCTTATAAATCTAACAAAACCAGTACAGGTTTATAGAGCCTTGATATGAAATATAAAAAGTCAAATCCAGATTGCTCTAACCTTCTAAGGCAGAGGTTCCCAACTTCAAAACACAACCCAAATCAGGGTCACTATGGGTCATCTGAAGAAAATTTAAAAATTATATAAGCCTGAGGGCTGGGAGGTCTTGGTGGTGGCCATTTTAGGGTTGCCACAAGAAAAGCATTGAGACCCACTGCTCTAGGGGACCAATTAAATCTGTGTGATTTATCCAATTAGCGTTGAGAAGACTTCACTTTTGAACATTCAGATTTTGCAAATTTATCTATAAATGCTGACTTGTGTCAATTGAAGCTTTACAAACTGTCAGAAATTATGAAAATACTAGTTTGACAGGAAATTTACCATCCTTGTGATAGCAGACTAATTTCAAGCCCTATGCTGGATTTGAAACTGTTGTATCCTATATGATAGAATGATGACAAGATTAGAGCAGCTATCAATTTTGACATGGACATATGTAATGGGAAATCGTTCTGTAGAGATCTTGACTCAGTAATCAGGTAAACTTGAGCACTACCTTGACAAGTTGCTGTGTTGGTAGAAAGTTTAACTTAGATTCTGCCCAAGTTGTGATAAATGTTTCATAATAATATTGTAACAGTGAATGCAAATAAAATATAGACTACACACATTTCATTAGTGAAATCTGGTAAACATTTTAGTACTGGTACAAATACATATAAAAAAAGAAAAAAATGAAATAGATATTGATACAAAATGTATTCTTACATTCTTCAGTTTGAACCACATGAGAAGACAATTGGATTTAAATTAGAAAATCACAAAATGGCAAAAAGAGTATGGAAAACTTGTGTGGAGCATCATGCCTTCTTTAGGTAAGTTGAAGTTATAGATCGCCATAGAAAGAATACCAGATTTGCAACAAAAATATTTGCCTTTCTTGTTGTGGAAAAGTTTAAAACTGGTTCAAAAGCTATATCTACATTTCTGTGTTGTTTTAGGCAAATGACTTGACCATACTTATTACAATTTGTGCATCTTTTTTGATAAATTTAAAATGTTTTTGAGCTCAACTGGTCGTAGACTAGAAGAGCTTTCGATATTGTCTGTGGTCCATCATCTGTCCATCCATTAGCACAAGTTTGTTATTGCTACTCCTAAACAACCATTGCTGAGAAACTACACATTCATCCCATAGTCTAGTTTGCTGTAAATGGTGCCGCATGAATATTTATTATGGCTGCTACACTGGCCATCTTTGTCATGGCATCACTACTCCTCCAGAGCAGAAAGTCATACTGACATGGGGTTTTCACCAGAGCAGTTCTTATGGTGTTCGGTTGATCCTAAATGATGCAGATTGACCTGCAATATGGCCACTATATTGGCCATCTTGAAAATATTATCTCCTGCTGCTCACCATAGCATGGGTTACAGTCTGATCAATTTTTTTAAAGTCTGACGTTATGATGTTTTCATCCATTTGATGACTCTAGTTGACCACCATATACCTAAACCAAACATTGCACCTGGCGAAAGGAAAAACCCAGTTGATTTCAAATTTTAAAGCTCAGAGGTCAAGGCCACTGTGACCAAAAGAAGAAAAGTGGTTTCTGCACAAAACTCAAGTTCTCTATGGTCTGTAGGTACCAAACTTTGTGGTGGATTACACGTGGTAAGGAAGAACTGTAATGATTTCAGGGTTAGAAGATGAAGGTCATGGATACTGAAAGAAGAAAATGCTTTCTGCACAATAACATATTCTGTATTACAGACCTTGACCAGAATTTGTGGATGGATTGCATTTGAGCTGAGGAAACATTCTATTAATTTTTTGTCCAAAGGTCTAAGTCACTGTGAGTGAAAGAAGACACATGGTTTCTACACACTATCATTAGTTCTACATCACAGACCTGGACCAGAATTTGTGGATGTTCATTCTTTGCCCATCAGTTTTGTTTTCGAAATTGTGCAATACTAAATTTTAGACTTTATCAACAGATAATACTAATAGTGTATGTATCGAGTTTGTCGTGAAATTTTACTTTTGTAATTTTCTTAACAGATTAAAGGAAGGTGAAAAGACCTCTGCCTCAACCCTCTTTCCACGTTTCAATTCCAAATTTCGCTACTCAGGCAGAACCCAAGCTCAGGCACGGAAAGCTGCAGAGATGGTTAATAGAGAGCAACCACACATTACACGAACTGCAGAAAGACGATCCTTATCATATCCAGAAAATAAAGCAAAGAGCATGGATGAATGTAACTATGCATCATCTTTGCCAGCATCACGCAATAGATAATGCTTTTTGTGCTGTATGCTATAAGCACAGCTTGTGCCTATTTTAATTAAATCTCTAATAATTAAACAAAAATTGTTTGATGTTTTAAGTGTTATTATTTGTATCTTGCTAACTTCAAAATCTGATCTAAATCCAGTCAACACAGTTTGAGTTACAAGAATATCATCTTCCAATCCTAATATTGAAGAAATGAAACTTCCAAAACTCGGTACTTTCGTTGCTGACCTCCACCACTGTGGATAAGTGATTTATAAGCAAAATGTCCTTTCAGTTCTCCTTTATATCAACTTTTATCCATCAGTTATGCATGAAATAATTGAAAAGTGGAATATTATCATTGACCATTTGCAGATTACTTTTGTCCCATTCTGTTGTGAGTTTTCCATAATGACCAATACTTTTGGTTGCTTATAATCACTGCATTTGATTTTTCAGTGGCACACAGGAAGAACCAGTTGGAGAACAATGATGATTACTATCCAGATGGGAAAGACAAGCGAGACATAAAAGGTGTTCCTACAGCCATTACAGGAATGGGACCACCACCGGACTCAAAATTATGGCATGAAGATGGGAAAAGCAAGTCTGCACCTGGGTCAGGGGATGGCGATGCAGCTGACAGGAGGGACAAATTACCAGGGGAAGGGGTAAGAGGGGCTAAAGGGACATTGCTACCACCATCGTTTCACCAAATCCCCAATATTCTCACTATTATACTCTTGTACCAATATTGATGGTTTCATTATTCACTCAGATTGGTATGATATAACCAGTGTTGTGCTGATGTGCCATTAAACCATTTGCATACCATATGATTTAATCCCATTCAACAAAACTTTGCATTAGATCTTTATTAAACAGACATCATAAAATATTTCAGACATGTTGCCCAGAAGTCAGAATTTTATTTAGAACCAAGCAATACATTATTAGATAACAAAGTTCCATTTCACAATGTATGTACATTTTAGGTCAGCATTTTCAAACTTGATCAGCATGTGATCTCACAAGCTTATTTGTGTTGTAACTATATAATCACTCTTGTCAGTCTAAGTAAAGTTGATTGACATGATGGAACTATTTATTATTGCAAGTGTATTATTGTTATAAATGGGAGCCACCAAGACTTCAGTTCACCGCTGACTTTTATTTCACTGTACACCTATAGTCTATTGAAGCATTTGAACTAGCATGAGATGACAAGACCAAGATTTGAGCAACCTTGATGAATTCTTGTATTCCTGCTATGATTTCTTGATATTAAAAATTTTTTTTTGAAGCAGACTGACTTTGATGCTTTCATGAGAAGATTTAATGCTCATAGTGCATACAAACTAGGCCCAAAGCTCAGACTGATTTTAAGATAACTTGCACAAAAATTTAATTAAATGCTATACAGATCTGTAAACCAGTCCATATTTCTACTATTGCAAAGGTGATTTAACACTAAAATGAAAGTTTGTTGAAAATAATAAATTCCAAAGACCTTTCACCAAATACCATGAAAGGTTTATCATATTTGTCTCCGGTCATCTCTTATATTCATATATTCATTAAAATTTTAACATGTGCTGCATGTCTATACAGAAGCATGTAAATGAAATATTTGTGTAGCAGAATAATTGTTGCTATCATTACTTAGTGACTTGAAGTTGATTTATACGATTAGTTATCTGTTGAAAATGTCTTGCACTGTTTATCTAACAGAAGTTTTGTCTAACAGGATGTTTGTGTAATTAAGAATGTTGGAAAGCATGTTTGTACTTAATTTTAATTAACACTTTTTTTTGTTTCATTTTTGTTGGATTTGAAATGGAACTAGTGGTATGCAGACTGATTTTGTTGTAGTTTTTGATAAATGATTGTCAAATTTTAGGCATACATGTTGACATATTCTCGAAGATTTGTATAACAGGGTCCCACAGTGATAGAGTCCATCTGTGTAAGTGTTTTGGCATGAGACTTGTGACCAGAAGAATACAGGTTTGAATCCTACTGTTAGATCAGCCCAAATTGTTTACTGTGGTGTCTGTGAGCAAAACTTTTTACTCTGTATGCCTTGGCATAATGCAGCCATTACACTGTTGCTGTGCTGTAGAAAAGAAAAAATAAAAACATCTGCTAAATGTTTAAAGGAACAAACCAATATAATAGAGCAAATGTTTTCTCCAGGTCTTCTGATTTATTTGTCCTCAGTGAAACATTTTTGTTATTAGACATTTGTCATCATGCACTTGGACACGTTCATGCCTGTCAGCCATGTAACTTTCACAATGGATGGACACCCCACAATCTGACAGTTTTTCCACAAGTTGATTTATCCCGTACTTGCTAAACATGTGTCAGCTAGTTTTAGGATGAAATGAAAGGCACAGTTTTCCTGTTAATTTGGGAAACTGCATTGTTTAGATGAGCAGAATGCATTTGTATGTATTTATCTCTCAAAAAAGTTTTGGACTTTATGTCCAGACTTGAAATTTTGAGAATAAATTTATTTTGTTTAAAAATTTATGGATATTGTGCAAAGACAGGTTTTAATGTGATCTGGTTCACAAGGGAGTATTGTGTGCAGAGTATTGTCACTTCAATGATTTGTTGTTCAGGAGAAAACAGAACATGCCCCTGGTTACCAGGGTGATACAACTGATGTGGCAGCAGGAGGTTTGGTTGGAAAAGCAGGTAAAATTGAGACAGAGAAGGAAAGAAAAAGAAGAGAGAAGGAAGAAGAAAAGCGGAAAAAGAAAGAGGAAGAGGACAGACGAAAGCATGAGGAGGCTGAAAGGAAAAAACTTGAGGAACAAAGGAAAAAGGAAGAGGCAGATAGGAAAAAGAAGGAAGAGGAGGAGAGAAAGAAGAAGAAAGGGAAGAAAGGAGACGCTGCTGATGCTACGGAAGACAGGCAGCATAAAGTGGTACTAACATTCTACCCACCTTGACATTCATGTCTGTTAGTCTCACTTTTCTAACCAACTTTGACTAGACTGTGTTCGCATTGTCAGAAACTATTTTGAGCACAGACTGGAACATAGACTTAACATGTAACAATTTTGATCTTTATTTTATTTTTAGTTCACATATAGAGGTGTGCAAGTCTTAGCTATTGTACTACTGTGGAAGCACAGTTTAAGGCATACACCTATATGTATACCCTCATTGAATCTCAAGCATTATTCTGCTAGGTCTTATGCAACTGTTTTGGAATGTGTTTCATAGCACCTACCACCTGAAGAGGTGTCTGAGGGTGCCAATTTTTTACTAAAGAGTACATAATTTGTACATTTTTGGGTTTTTAAAATAATATTTAGCTCAGTTAAGTCTGGTCAGAGAATGACCTTGAGGAGTACTACACACTTGTCACAAAAAGCAGGTCACTATTCTTTATTTTATGCTTCACAGACTGGTTTTAATTTTGTTTCAAGTTTATTTCTCAAGCTATTCATTCTAGAACATTCAACTGATTGATTGCATATCTCTTAGTACTACACCCTTACCACAAAGGAAGGACACTGTAACTTAGATTTTGCTTGTGTAGGTTAAGTTTTATATCATTACTAGTTCACCAGGGTTCATGAAACTGGTGAGGGAATGCATCCTTATCATAGAAGTGTGTCACTGACCTATATTCATGCTTCACTGATTTTGGATTCAGTCTCGAGCATTGCTATTCCAGAATCATTATTATATGCATCTTTGTTAGGACTACACCTTTAGAACTAAAGGCCATTGTGACCTACATTTCACATTGTAGTGGCTGTGTTAAGTTTTTGCATTTATACCAGGAATCTGGAAACTCGATGAGAGGATGCATTTTGATGAGTATTACACTCTCATTTCAAAAGTTGGACACTGTTATCTACATTTCACACTTTGCTGACTTTGGTTCAATTTGATGTTTTTCCTTTTTATGTTTCAGCCATTAAGTGTGATGATTGTTTACATCTCTATTAGTACTTAGCCCATACCAAAAAAAGGGCACTCGGACATGTATTTGATATTTGACTAGGTTAAGTTTTGCATTTTGTTCATAACTACATAGGTGTTTGCCATGCAGTTTATATACTGTCACATCTAGGATCATCAAACTTGTGGATGCATCATGATGAGCAGCACTCTCTTATTGAGTGCAGTCTTGTGTGATTTCTGCCATTTTCAGTGCTGTGTCCTCCAAATCTTCGCACTGTGTGCCCAAAAATATGTCTATGGCTCTCATTAGTTGATGTCAGTCCCTGTTTCAAGGCACTTGCAGGGCCATTGTCATAAAAGGTGATAAAGCCTGTAAGATGATAGTGGATATCTATTTTAAAACGATATCTGTCAACGAAACCTTTAAGGCTTATCATAGTTGGTCTAGTTGCAATGTAGGGTTTTCAAGGGTAAAGTCTCCTCTTGGTGGGGAAGATTTATTTTGAGGTTCAGATGATGATACAAGAGGCTAAATTTATGCAAGTACTTAATCTGTCATTTAATTAAATTAGTTGTTGGTTTGTATTTGTTAGTTTGGAAAGAAAAGTCATTCAGGTAAAAGATTATCGTATTTTTATAGCAGTGCTAGAGCATTATATACTGAATGTTATTTTTTCCTGTAACTCTGAATATTTTGTGTACCCGACATTGGGAGGGTGGGGGACAAGGTGTTCCTGCCTTTGGGATCCTATGTGCAACACTGCTAGTATCTTGAAAATAGGTTAGTGGGTGCATATTGACAAGTTTTACATCCTTTTTGCAAAAGGTTTTGTCGACCTATATTTCATGCATCAGTAATTATGTTGCAGTTTTGCATTAAAAGTGCTGGTAGTGGGTGCTGTTTATGTTCAATCATGAAACATGATAATTGGATGCATCTTGGTTAATACTACACCCATAAAATCAGTCGACACTGTGACCTTCATTTTATACTTTGCTAACTTGGGCTAAGTATGTGTTTCTGATCATAGAATATTGTCCATGCTAGGCATATATACATTGTAGGCCACTGAGAAGGCCCTTTCTGACCAGTGTGGTTTGAAGTTGGAATAAATATGTTTATTTTATGGTGAATTTGTCATAATAATGACTATACAATTGTATATTGTGATAGGTGATAGTTACCTTTAGCAGGTGAACTATGTATTGTGCATGTGAATGAGTAGAAATTGGAGGAGTGAACTGCATGTTGCATGTTTCTCATGTAAAGCCTTAGCACCAGATATATATTGTGCATGTACTGTGTTCCAAGGTTAATCAAAGTTGGTTACTTTTGCCAAGTAAAAAATCTGGTTTATAAGGATATAGAATGATAATATATCTTGATTAGATTTCAAGAACAACGATTTAAAAAAAAAAAAATTATTTAAAAAGCTTTTTTTTATCTGGTTTTTTCAACAGTACTTTTTAAAATTGTTTTATTTCTTTTATGCCATGTCAGGGTAGGTATTTAGATAGGTACCTAGTAGCCAGCTAAGTGGGTCGGTTAGGAATAGCAAGGTTGTTTCAGTTCATGTGAGCACAATGCTGGTTGTGTTTTGCAGATAAAAGATTACAATTTTAAGTTTTAAAAACATGATTAGTTAAAATATAAATATAATAAATTAAAACCATATTCTTTAGTTATAAAAGGGGCTAAGATTATATTTGCTTCTTCAAGACCTTGGATGGGTTCAGTAATGAGTGAGATGCATGCATGTTAATAAAGTGTTCTTGCATCTGATTGGCTGAATACTTACTACCATTCCAAAGTCTGTATTCTGATTAAAATTTGTTCCACCTTAGTAATTACGCTTGAATTATCATTGTTGTAGACAGGTTCTATAATAAGTGAGATCTGCATATGGTAATGAGATACCTTGCATCTGATTGGCTTGTTACCTCAGGATTTAGAGACCATATTTGTCATTCATTTTATATCCGATTTGGTATGATGTATATCATCAATATCTTGGTTGACTCATTGTGAGCAAGAAACTTTGTATGAAAGTTATGCCATTGTCTTGCAAAGTTATGCCATTATCTTGAGAGAATTTTGTCAGGATATAGTAAAATTGACATGGTATAAAGTTTAGCAGATAGTTTACGTAGGTTGTGTTCTTACAGTACCAAATAAGCTACGATGGTATAATAGTCAGCAGTTACATAAGCCATGTGAGTGGTATCAGATATATACTTATTGTTCATTTATGATATTGATGAAGGAAACTATTGTAAGCATGATAGATTAACCAAAGATCAGTGTCTAAAATAGTTCATATGTCTGTATAGCGCTTAAATCAGGACTGAAATGAAAAGGGTGCTTCCACAGTAGATTAGTCAGGCTTTTTGAAAGGAAACAAGAAGGGTAAAATAACATCGCAGAAAAATGTTAAGAATGTAGATTACTAGTATTAGGAAGCAGGCCAGGGTTTTCTTTCTAATAATTGGTCAGATAATAAGTACTAATGAGAACATGAGACAATATGATTATCATGATTGAACATAAAAGTACAAGCAGATGAATTAGGACAGGAAACAGGTGTCTGAGAGCTCAGAAACAGGCAAGATACAACTTGACAATTACCAACAGTTTTCTGAATGTGGATGCTTCGAAAAGTACATGTAGTAGAGCTGGGTCTCATTTGAAATACATTCAGGTCTTTATGTTCTTTCTGTTATAAATCCAGATACAGCTTTTATAACAGATGAATAAATGGGTGATTTATTGAAAGATAATAAATTCATCCTGTTTAATTCATATGAAAAAGAACCCAACAGGTTTTAATGTCTATAAAGGACTGAATAAACAAGATAGGGATCACACTAGGGAGCAATTCCAACATAATAGATGCCCTCATCCATCAAATTTGTTTCAACATGCCAGGAAAGCAAATTTGACTCTCCCGTTCACAGGCAGACACATAGTTAAAATTCATGAGTCATTGTAGTTTATAGTTATAAACTTTGTTTTTATAGATCTAAAACAGATAGTCTTAAAAATGAACTTTTGTTATAATCAGGTAGATTCTGGTGCCTTCAGTTCAGCAGTTAACACGATTTTACCACCAATTGTACAAAAAATGTGAACTCCAAGGAGTGAGCCTAGGCCTTTTCTTTCCCCAAACCAGATATTGTATTGTTAAAGAAGCTTAGAGATGCAAAAAAAACTGTAAGAGGTTAATGAATTTGTTCAGTACTCTACCTGAAAACAAAGTGGAATTGAGATGATTTGCCTTTGTCAAGTATTGGTCACAAACATTCACCTAATTTTTTGCTGTACTGGTCATGAAACAGAGAAGCTTATGTGATGGCTTTTTGTCCATTGTCAGTTGGCACAAGTTTGTTGTTGCTTTTCCTTCAAAACTACATGACAATTGCCAGTAAACCTTACAGACACATTGATCCCATGGTCTAATTTGTCTTAAATGAGAATTGTGTCTCTTGGACATCCGATGTAGCTGCCATTTGGAAAATCTTGTTACTGCTACAACTCCTAATGAATGAGTTCATAGGATCCTAAGTGAAAGACTTGTGATGTCTAGTTGATCCTAAATGGAAATGGTGCCAATCAGACTTCCAGTATGACCACCATGGTGCCCATTTTGAAAATCTTGTTTTCACTACTAATCCAAAATGGATCATCATGTTGACATGGATTTTTCTCATGTAGACTTCCTTTGATATATAGTTGGTTTTAAATGAAAATGGTACTGATCTTTTATCCAATATGGCGGCCAGATGGTTTCAACACTGGCAGTTATAAGGTAGAAATGGACTTCTCTTGGATTTCTGGAATTATTGTTAGACTGGTAGAGCATTTGACGGTCTTTTTTTAGGTTACCTGCCTATACTATGAATTAAGTTATGTACAAGATGTAGGATTCAAAATTGAAATTTTTCATATTTTCATAAAGTGTAATCAGTTTGTGTATTTCTATACTGTTTAACTTGCAGAGCAAGTGCAACACCATTTGTTGATAAAATTAATTTGCCCTTACAAAATTTAACTGCCAGCTTGCCTCTTATCCTCCTTATCACTTCATTCAGTGTATACTAGGAGGGAGAAGTCACATGACCAGAAATTTGGAGTTTAGTGTGCCCTGCAAAATTTGAATGTATTTGCCCTTGGTTTGTTGTAGCAAATCACAAGAACTTTTCTTGTTAGGAAGTGTTGTATTGTTGCACTTGTGACAGCATTGAGGCACATCAGAGTTACTCTTTTTGGGGTTGGGAAATACATAAATACATAGATAAAGATTAGATGGTTGCATGGAACACTTATTTTTAAATTTGAGGACACATTTGTCTTGTCTTTTCTTCAGGGGGATGAACTTGCTACCGAGCAAAGTAAAGCAGGTCAGCTAGGCTCAGCTGAACTGGAAAATGTAAGTCTGTTTGTGATATGTGGACTTTGTGTATGCATTTTGTTTGGACTCATAGAGACCATATATACTGGCTTACAAGTCAGCCTGCTTGTAAGTGGACACCTGCCCCCTTCTAGATGCAGACGAAATTATAAATTTATTTCTCAGGTAACTCATTACTAATTGTGTTTTGACATGTTTCTGTTATGACACTAAAGAGGTGTATGTGAAAGTTTTATAATGCCAAAAGCAACTGTACATAGGAGACATGATGTGATTTTGGATTTGCTTTTATAAAGCAAAGGATGTATCGGCAATAATTTGTGATTCGCAGAAACATACTAGTTACCGGTCCCTTCCTGAACTATTTAACAAGTTTAGCTACGTTTAAGTTTTGTTTTGATATCTTACATTAAAGGCAGGTACTTAAATTTATAACAATATTTTATAAATGTTTTTGACTTACAAGTGAGTATATATGGTAAGTTACTGTTGCTCTGTTACTTATTTGTTCCTTTCACCAGATTCACAAGGGAATTTGTATTGGTCTTTTATTTTTCTGTATAGTTTTGTACATAATTGTCTAGATTTATCTTTAATTATTACATGAAACATGACATGCATTGAGGTCCTGTTTCTAGAATTACTGTATTTCTGCTATAGCTGTTTTGTAGGCAAATGTTCCATGTTCTTTGAGGCTTCATTTTGATCTTTTCAGATTTTAATCAGTTTAGCCTTTCAGAGTTTTGTTGCAGCTACCTGTACTCTACAAATGGATATAGTTTTCTTTCCTGTATATTGTACTTATTTAAACAGTAATGAATGAACAAATAGGGTCAGCAACAGACTTTGGAATAATACATTGGGGAAGTTCATTGTTTTAGAAAATGAAAGGTTGACTTTTTTTTTTATAGGGAAATTAATTTTTAAATGTTTATTGAAAGGTTTAGCATATAATGATATATTGTTCATGTGTATATTAATCTATCTGATAACCTTTTTTTTTAAGAACAAAAATGTTAGTTTTAGACCATGTACCTGACCTGAATTTCATGGATGGTTTGCACTTGAAATATGGAAGAAGCCTACTAAAGTTTCTTGAGGCCTATTTATTTTTGGGTTCAAAAGGTCAAAGTTCAGGGTGAATGCGACTCATAGAAAAATGTATTTTGCACAGTAAATTTCATTCTATAATAAGTTCCATGACCAAACTTAGGATGGCTCGCAGTTAGGGTAAGAAAGAAACCTATTGATTTTGGGGGTTACATGTCCAAGGTCAAGGTAAGTCCAATATGAAAATAATCATTTCTTCACAGTAAATTTAGTCTAAGACTTTACCAGGGGTCATTATGTAGAATTGTTCATCAGTAATATCTGAAGTTAACCATGCCATTCTAGTGCTTGCACAGATTACTAAACAGATGATGGACAAATAATCTACCACTAATGGTGCTTTTGTTTGCATCAGATAGTAGCAAAGTGCCATTGATTCATACAATATATTTGTGGCTTATTTATCTTATTTTGTCACTTTCATGAGATTTCAGTACCATCTATTTATCAACATTTTATATAGTAAAATTTACTCAGACACCACTAGGATTTTTTCTTGCAATAATTATTTTTGTCATTCATGTACAGTCTCAGAATTCTCCAACAGTTTTTTGTAATTGGGGGTGGGGTTTGCTTTGGTGTAAACACTTTCTTTTTCTTTTAGTACTGTTCAGTTTGACTTGAAATATTGTGACTTACCAAGTCTTCATAAGTCATCAGATTATTGTGACATCAGTTAAGGGTTCCTTGTTAATAATTGCACTTGAAGCATAGGGAACAAGGGTGTTAGTGTTCAGAATTAAACCAGTTGAAGTTTAAAACCTAATGTTTTTGTTAGTGATAGACATTGATGAGCAGCAGTAAGAATATATCCTTGAAATTGTATTGCCAGTACATGTGTATTATTTGATTTGACATATTTTTTCCATCTTCAGTTAGTGCTGTATTTGACTTCTCACTTTTCATTTAAATTGTACTTATCTGTGATAAAGTACACTCCTTGGAACAGACATCCTAGCCATAATTTTTAGTCAAGTCAGTGATCTCCCTGTTTTGTTTTGTTTTTTTGTTTGTTTTTTTTTTTTGTTTTTTTTTTTTTCTTTCTCATATTGATTGTGAGATGAAGTGAGCCATATTTAGAAGATACTGATACCACATTTATCTGTAATTTATAGGGAACTACAGATAGTGTAGAATTTGATCTTTGCATAATATGCCAGCAGATCAGGGTCAAAACCATTAGCTGCAAATAGAAGTACAGCTAATAGCACATGCCATGATTTGCAGGTCGTCTACAATGTTTGCAGTTGGATGTGTTATAAGTGACCAAACACGGTGTATTTTTTGTTTGGAAGGGTCTCTGTGAATATGTTATGGGGTGATCACTGCAAGCTGAAAGTAAATCTTTTTTATGTTTTATGCTTTGCATTTTTGTACAGGCCCAGCTCACCCTGGCCTTCCGGGCCCCAGGGGACAAGGACTCAACCTCTGCTGAGAAGGTGGTGTGGCAACCTTTCTTTAATTTACATTGTATAGGGGCATGTAAATCTTTCATCAAAATGTCTGATTTATCTTGTCATTCATGGCTCAGATTAGGTGCACAGGCCCATGTGGTTATAACAGTACATGAGTTACCTCCCCTTTCTACACACTATGGTTGATGTACAAATTTGAAATTACCTTTTGAACATGATTATTATTTCGAGTGCATTTTTGGGATTGGTACTTGGAGTTTCACTCAGATAATTCCATTGAGGATGAAGTAGATATTGAAGATTGTTTGATACCAGGACAGAAGAAAAGGGTAGGTGGATGGTGTGGGCAACTTGCTGTCCAAACCATGAATGTCTGCAAATAGGACGGTTTATGAGGCACAACAAAGGAAGCTTAATTTTTTGAAAATATATGATACATGTTCATCTTATCAGTAATGGATTGATAATTTGCAAATATTGCATGTGCAGTATTTTCAACAACTCGTGAAATCCACAACCAATACATCATTTTGCCAAACCCTCATGGCATGATTGCATAAACTGTAGACCAGGCAGGTTTATACACTTTGACATACGAGCCAATCTCCAATAGATAAACTGACAGTCACTTTGGCAAAAGTAAATATTTAGTCCAGAAACATAGTTTTATTTGTGTACATTATAGTAAGTGTTGCACCTTGAGCGAGCCTATGGGACATTTTCACCCTCTTGATAAACCTTTAGGACATTTTGCTCACCTCAAAGTGTCAGTATCCCCCTAAAATTTCACAATATATCTTTATCATAATAGGGGAACAAAGACATTGAAAATGTCCTCCTGACAGCTCAACCCAGGCACAACACTGGTGGTGTTTTAAAGATTAATAGCTCTAGACATTCAATTTGAAAGTGCTATTGATATAAAAACATTAAAAAAATTAACACCTTACATACTTTTTTACCGGATAAAAAGTTTGAAATGTTGATCTAAATACATGGAAAATTGTAAGTCATTTATTTCTTACCATTATAAAATTGAATTGTAATTTTCACAACCAGAAATATAGTAAATATATGAAGATTAAATATGATTGGATAAATCTTTAAATTGAATGGAAATGTGATTACCAAGTGTAACTTGAAATTCTGACATTTTCTAAAGAGGTGTACTTAGTGCCAAATGTGATTGACTTAAGACTAATGAAGAGGAATATGTTATCAAATACTAGGATAGAGAGAAAGGAAAAGGAACAGAAGAACAAAATAACAAAGAAAAAGACAAGAGCAAAGATAAAGACAAGGACAAGGACAAAATTAATGACAAGGACAAGGATAAAGACAGGGACAAAGACAAAATTAATGACAAACACAAAGATAAAGACAAAGATAAGGACAAAGAAACAGACAAGGACAAAGAGAAAGATAAGAAGACGGGAGGACTTTTTGGGAAGTTCAAAAAGACCCCTGAGAAGGACAAAGATAAGGATAAAGGCAAGGGAGATAAGGATAGAGATAAAGGTGATAGAGAGAAGGATGGAATGGATAGACAGCATGGCAAAGGTGCCTACAAGTCACAGCTTGAGGTGGAATTAAAGCCAGGATCTTCTTCTGTTGATGCTGGAGATAAAAAGGTTGCAATTAATATAGCCCTCTGCTTGCATATATTTTAATAAAAATACAAATTAGGCTTTTCAATTTATAAAATGCAAGCATTTGTAGTTCAAGCACTGGGCCTTGGTTTTTTATACACATATTCTATTATATATATGTATCCAACCCCAAATGAAATGCAAAGCAGCCTCAAATTTTCTTCACATGACAGATAGATGCTTCAGCCTTTAACAGTTAAAGTACAGTATGCCATGCCATTAAAGCTTTAGCAATCTGTAAATTCTGTGTATCCCATAATTGTTTCTCTTTCAGTCAAAATCATTCAGGGGCATAGACAAAAATTGTTTGCAGATGTTTGCTTTAGCAAATACTTTTGTTTGGGTGTAGGTGTATTTTTATTTTATACTTTTATTGCAGAATTTGATGAAACATTTGTGCATACATTTTTTTCATCAGCTTGTGATATGTATTTTGGATATTGATTCAACATGGCTTTTACCTCAACTTTCCTATCATTTTGTACTCATTTGCTGATGCTAATCTTGCCATATTCCTTATCTTAGTTTTGATAAAATTTTGGAAGATATTGTCTTTTTTTTTTTCTGTGATCCAAAATTATTATTTTTTCAGGTTTTTTTGCCCACCACCCTTTATATTTTTGTTTTAATCCTGGATTGAAGGTGATGTTTTGAAAGTTAATGTAAATTTCAAAGCCAATCAGTTGTCCAGTTTTTATACAACTGAGCATGTGAGTTTTCATTTTTGATAAAGAGGTACACCCAAGTTTTACCTGGATTATTTCATTTCAGAAGAGTAAGCCAGGTATGAAATGGGCATTGCCTGGTATAAAGGAGTTTATGGAAAAACAGGCTGCTCAAGAGGTTGGCGATAGATTTCTTTGGCATGCTCCTAGCCTGGTTGTGTTTGTCCAAATGAATGTCCACTGCAGTCCTAGGTTATTTTGCGCATTGTCATTCCAAGTTACTAAACAGCCTCAGTTTTAGATGTCATTCATTTGTTTTGAGTTTGAAATAGTTACCATGCAAAGTCTTCAAAACAGTACATAACAGCAATTTATTTGGAAAAAAAAACTCAAATGAGTTTTGTGCTTAATTATTCATTTCTAGCATATATTTCAATTCTTGAAGGGCTTCTATCTTCAAAATATGTTACCTTTAATGCTGCTAAATCACTCTTATGTAGGTAAATTCATCTTTCATAATGTGTGCTGTTTAATTCAGTTGTGTTTATTGTTCCTTTTAGTGGCATCATGTGATCCTGCTCACAGCATCCATTAACTACACTAACTTTACAGCATAAAACACATAAAGTTTGTAGACTTATTTGGCCATGAATGGGATTAAGGCTACAGATGTGATGGCCTGTTGTCAATCACTCATCCATTTATTAGCACAAGTTTGTTATCACTAGTCATCTGATTGCCATGAAATTTTACACATACATTCAGAGCTGCTAGGATATATTGAAAATGTTATCACTACTGAATGGATGGCTGTATCAACATGGAGTTTTCACTTAAAGACTTCTTATGATGTCTAGTTAGTCCTTCACGAAAATGGTGCTTATCTAACATTCATTGTCTTGAAAGTTAATACTACTCCTTCTCAACAGAAAGTCATGTCAGCATGAGATTTTTACTGTAAAACTTCCTATGATGTCTAGTTGGACCTAAATGAAAATGGCACTGTGCAGACATCCAATATGGCCATGACAGTGACCATCTTGATATCTTGTTGCTACTTCACCATGGAGCTTTCCATAAATGACTTCCATGTTGTCTACTTGGTCCTTTGGGCACCACAGCAGATGTGAAGAAAGGAAACAAGAGAGACCATAATAACTTTAAACTGGGCCTTCGCTTTTTTGGGCAGTATGATTATAATGTGTTGGAATCACAGAAAATCATGATACATTGATGACTCACTTAAAGAAGATGTATTCATACTTATTAGAACTATGTTCATTTTAAATGCAGTAATACATTACCTGTCACTGTTGTCTTGCTTACCTCTTCCAAGAAAAGAGAGTGCTGATCCTTATCCATAAATCCAACCTCACATTAGACGTAACATTCTAGAAATCTAAAACAGATACAGAACCAGTCTGACTGCCACATCATCAGCTGATGCAGGATACACTTCCTCATTTCCTAAGGTGCTTGTAGTGCAAATATGTGCAGTTTCTCTACAGAAAATTACCTTCCTTTACTGTTAGGGTATATTTTTGACAAATTATTATAATTATCAGTTTTAATTGTGATAATCCTTGCAGTCTTTGCATTGATTAATTGTGAAATTAGCTGTCTAGATTATTTAGTAGCCTTTATTGGACCATGTTTGTGTAATGGTGCTATTCTCTTTCTTCCCCTTAAATTACCTGTTGTCAAGGTAAGTAATTTCTCCTGGCAGTAGTTCTGGAATATGATTTTAGTACTTGCTTTGGTGCTGCTTTTTATATTTTTGCCTGGCAGCCACAGCAGCCATGTTGAAAATCTTCTTGTTACTCCTTCTGAATGGATGGTTTTCACTGAAAAGTTTCATAGGATGTCATGTTGATCCTAAATAAGAAGACATGAGGGCTTTTTGGGAAGTTCAAAAAGACCCTTGAGAAGGAGAAAGATAAGGATAATGGCAACGGCCATCTTAAAAAATCTTGTTATAGCTACATCACCAAGATGACTGGTCATATTCACTTCACCAAAAGACTTAACAGTGTCTGGTTGGTTCAAAATGTAATTGGTGCCAATCTGATATCCAGTATGGCCACCATGACAACCATGTTAAAAATCTTGTTATTGTCTCTTTTCTAAAATGGAGTCATATTAACATGGTGTGTCCACCAGAAGACTTCTTGATGTCTTCTTGGTCCAGAATTGTATCATGTTAGGCCTATGTGAAAATGGTGCCAATCAGACATCCAGCAAATAATTTTGATCTTGTTATTGCTTAAGAATATTAGAGATAGTTTTCAGCATGCAGCAGTTATATGGGAAGAAATAGTCTTAGCTGAATTTCTAGTGTTCTTTTCCACCATTAGAGCATCAGTCCCAATGAGGAACTCTTGCTTCATTCAGAGGGTACTAGCTTGCGCAGTACATTCTTTTCTTTTCAGGAATGTCAAAAAATGGGGGGAAATGTGGACACAAGAAGGCCCCATAGGATTCTCACCGTGTACGCCATGGTTGCCTGTTCAGTTGTCTACAGCACAATGCTGTTTGGGACTGGCCAAGAGTTGGCACACATTTAAAGGGAGGAAGAAGCACTTTTCTTTCACCAATATTATTCACCCCCAGGAGTGTATGGGGTCTTTCTCTGAACTAGAGAAGAGTACTACCCCATTGGGACAGCTTTGTTCTGAGTTTTACTGGGTTCTGAATAAAACTTATTGATTCCAGTAGAGTATGGGACTGATCACTACTTGATCCCAGTAGCAAATGGGATCTGTGTAGACTCTCCTGAAGTGTAGGGATGGAGTGCGCCTGAAGCGTCACAGAATTTCATTAGGGTACTCTCTCCTACGTAATGGGATCTGCCTCTTGCAAAGTAAAGAGATATAAAGCTCCTGAAGACTTGCAGAACTCAGAGTATGCACTCCTCAAACCTAAGAGTGTATGGGATCTGTCTCATTGAATTAGAGATGACTTTTCCTTTGCCAAAACTTGAAGACATGCTTTGTTAGTATCCAAGGCACTACTGGCAGAGCAGAGGTGTATGACCACTGCAGGAACATTGCTCTGGACACATTGAAGGTCTTAACTAGATCACAGCAAGAACCATATGGGCTGTTCAGTTGGAGACAGAGACACTCTTGGAGGTTCCCTTAGCTACAGGAGGTGGCTGAAAGGGTCAAGGGAGAAAGCCTCTGGCCCCCCCCCCCCATTTTCCCAAGTGAGTGGGTGGGGGGAGACTGTAGGGGCTTGAACCCGCTCCTGCCATGCTTTTCTCTCTTCCCAGGATCCTTGTGGGTGCTCTGGTAGCGCACTGGTCATGTATAATCGAATATCGTCCTCTTGCAAGGACAACCAATATTTTTCACCAGTCAAAACTGAATTTATGAAGCGAAGATCTGCACACCCTTCTGCAGAAGAATGCAATAGAGAGGGTGGAAATGGCGTATCTCCAACTCTGTACTTTAGTCTAGTAGATTTTCCTGATGTTCAGAAAAGATGCAATGTTTCAGCTTATCATTGATCTTTCTGCCCTAAACACCTTTCTTCTGGAGGAACCATTCAAGATGGAGACTACCACCTCAGTTGGGGATGCCATAAGGCCCAAGGACTGGGCAGTCTTTTTTAACCTTCAGGATTCATACCTTCACATTAGTTTTCCTCACAGGAAATTCCTTTGGCTTTGCCTGGACCAGGATTTTTTCTGTTTTCGGGACCTGTCTCCACAACAGCCTACAGATTCTCCACCTTTAAGCTTGGCTCATATCAAGCGTTCTGTCTGTCAGGAAAAAGTTTTAGAGTAAGGTTACCAACTGCATCATCCAGGCCATGAGACCAGTCTTGTGTTGAAGGTTTACAATGCCAAGTTGAGAATCTTTTGTGATTGGTGCTGTCGGAGACATGTTGATCCTAGCTGGCCTTCTCTGAGCACCATTCAAGGACCAAGAATCTTCGGTTTCTGCTGTTAGTCTATAGGGCAGCCTCTTCAACATGCTGAAGTTCTTTAAGGGTCATCTCTAGATCTTACCAATGTTTTGAGCTGCAAAGACTAGTATATCACTCACAAAATGCTTAATGGAATGTTGCATGTGTGTTATTTTTGTTGAAACCCACTTACGAACATGGGATAAAGCTTCCTTTGAGAACCTTATCCTTTAAACTGTTTTCTTACTCTAAGGGTGAGGTGTTTTTATTTTTTCTTTTTGATGCCGGTTTTTGTAGACCATCATCCCCACTTCCTTTTCCAAACTGGCAAATTCAGCAAGGCTGAATAATGTTAACAGATAATGTATTGCTGATGTTAAAATGTAGTTGGGTAGGGATAATTTGAATAAGGTAACACTCACCTGTCACTGTTGCAAGATTACTTCCAACCCACTTTGATGACCCAAATGTAGTCTGGGTCTGAGTCAAAGACTAAGAGTATCCAACATATGCTATTGACATAGTAGTCAGACTTGGTCTGTGTCAAAGACTAAGAGTATCCAACACAAGCTGTTGACGTATTAGTCAGACTGTGTCTGTGTCGAAGACTAAGAGTATCCAACATAAGCAGTTGACGTATTAGTCAGACTGTGTCTGTGTCGAAGACTAAGAGTATCCAACATAAGCTGTTGACGTATTAATCAGACTGTCTGTGTCGAAAAGGAAAAGTATCTATCATAAACTGTTGATGTAGCAGTCAGAGTGGGTCTGTGCCAAAGACTAAGAGTATCCAGCATAAGCTGTTGACATAGTAGTCAGACTGGGTCTTTATCAAAGAGGATGAATATCCATCATAAACTGTTGATGTAGTAGTCAGACTGGGTCTGAGTTCCATCTGTTCTTGATTTCTTGAACATTCCATCTAATGTGTTGTTGTAATTATGAGCTCTGATGAAGGGGCTGTAGTCCCAGATAAGGTAAACAAAGCAATAGGACAGGTAAGTATTACATTATTAAAACTAGTCCCCCCCACCCCTACCCTCTACAGTTTAATTGCTTACAACCCTGGAAAATAAATGTTGGATTGTTTGTGCTTATGCGATTAAGAATTATTCAAATATCTTTTAAGATTTTTAATAGGTTTTAGGAACATATCTATTAATTTGTTTTTTAAGGATGCAGTGATCATATTCATGAACAGTTGGCTTGCTGTTTTACTCTGCCTTGTCAGCAATTTTTCCTTGCCCGGTCAGTGCTTTAGTCTTGAGTTTGATATATTTATAATGCAAATAGTTCTGATTTGTTACAGGCTGATAAAGATTACCTAATAACGTGACCACATTTAGCTGTTAAATTAAATATTTCATCCAGATTTTGTATCTGGTGTTGGCAGTTGTTTTTTTTTTTTTTTAAAATATTCTTTACATCTTACTCCAATGATAAATTGGTTAAAGTCTCTATTTGTTCCTCGAAATTCTGGATTTGCCTAAAATTGATAAATGAGAAGCAAAATGTGTGTAGAGAAAACCAGCTTATTAAATATTAAATTTCCTGTTGCTATTTATGGCTTAACCCCATTATTTATAACAAGGATAAAAGAAAAGTTTTTAGCTTGAACAGTAAAACCCATCTGGAGAGATCATCCCTTCTGCCACCATAAAGTGATCTCTCAAAATGTTTGGTCTCCCAAAATAAAGTTTATCACCCTATAGACAAATGTGAAAACATGATTAATCTGCACTTAGGGCAGCACTCTTTGCATTGGAGGAGCCTGTGAAACCAACTTCCGGCAAGTATAGATTTCATGACATAATGTTAAAGCATGTGAGTTGAGCTGTTAGACTATTACAGTGCCAACACACACAAAAAATCGGTTGTATTTCCAATTACAGTAAGAAGTGGATAGATGCAAAAAAGGTTTCCTTGTACAGGTTTGCATTGGTCTCTGAAATATGAATGATTTGAAAAATGCGGTGCAGATTAGTGAGATAAGCAAATTACTACCTTGTTTGGCATTATGTACCTGCATGAGGAACATGTTGCCATTGTAGCAGATGAGGAGCTTTTTATATCAGATCTAACCACACTATAAGGTATGGATCTCATCATTCCACCATTCAAAAGTAATAAGAAGAAACTATCCAGGCATGAAATGCAGCAGACTAAAATAATTGCAAATTACGAACACACTTTGAAAGAGCAATAGAGAGGATAAAAAATTTCAGTCTGAGACAGGGTGTGATGCCAGTATCCATGGGCAGTCAGTCATCAAAGATATGGAAAAGTTTTGCAAGACTTACACACACTGTGCGTAAAGAATAATCAAATTTTACAAGTTGTTTAGTATTCTAGTTGCCTTTATTATGATCATTAAGATATTTTGTCAGTATTTTGTTTTTGACTCAGGAATGTATCAAGGTTAGAAATATAATTGTGCGTTCACATACTAGAGAGCTACTAACCTTTAGGTAAAACACATTCGTGACTTTTTATAATTGGAGTGATTATCCTAGGCAGAGCGTGTTGCATGTACACTACAATATTACATTGGGTGCTTCCTTCTCAAACAGTAAATTCACTGGTACACAGTGGTCAACACCACACTCCTTTTACACAGACATCTTACAAAACTCGCAATGTGCAAAATGTGTATTTTTATTTATATATAATCCTGAAAATATGACAATTAGATTGTGTTTGGCATTACATGATTTTGTTTCTATTTAAATCACAAGTTTTAACATTTAACATACATCTAACCTATTACTTTCACTAAGAAAGTGATAAAATATTACCCAACTACCATGAGGATAGCTAAAAAAATTGACGTAGCTGTTCCTGCTACACTTCTGCTTGTCAATGACATAATAAGCATTTCATATCCTTGAATGAATGACAGTAAATGAAAGAATGAAACTGGATGATAAACATAGTTACCATCTTTTATCTGATATGTTATCGGTGAGTGAATAGCTGAATTTTCTGGCCTCTCGATTCCGTAAATTGTTCTCATCTATATACGTTTAACTAGTTCACCATATCATTTAAACATTCAGTGACATAGACTAGAGGGCTACTAATCCACTTGTATACATTTTATACAAAACACCACCAATCCAATAAATAACATTCTATAAACAAACGTGTGCATCTAAGATGACTAATAAGATTATTCCAACACAAAGGCATGTATGCACCATCACGAGCAATGACAGCTTTAGTCCATTTCTTGTTCTATGTACTTGCCAAAGTTCTAAGTATGCAGTCATGCCCTCCAGTGGACAGGGTAGGTAACTGTGTTTCCACATTTGTCTATATAACATAATAATTTGTGCACTAAGAATCTGGTCTCAAGATGAGCGGTTTCTCAAGATGTGGTCTCAGATAGCAGTGGTAAAAGTGGTATCTCATAGCAGTGGTAATAGTCTTTCAAGACTGGTTTTACTGTACTGAATTTTGGACTGGTTGTGGTAAAACTCCATCTCAGCAGTCACTATCTTTGCCGTGTAAATTTTCCATTGAAATTATGTTTTCTTCTCGTCACTTTCCTAATTAATGTACTTTAGAATTTAACAGCCAAAATGATGTTTGATTTACATAGTGATCAATCTCGCAACATAAACTGCTAGCAGAGCATAATTATTTAATTTACATGTTCCCAACTATAATGACCTGTATTTGAAATAATGAGGAAAAGCAGTTTTCACTGAAAGGCATTTTATGGAAAGTCATGATTACTGTAAGGTTTTGGTAATACAAGTTTTAATGGCATTTGTTTTGCATGTTCCTTTTTTTCCTACAGGCAGTACTAACCTCAGTGTACAGTTGAAACTTCCATGTCTTTAGATGTAAAGAAGTGTTTGTATTTAAATATTTGATAACTTTATAAAAAATAGTTTCTCTTTGTTTGAATTTTGTTGTTGTTATAACTTGTAAAACAAATGAAACTTTTCAACTTGAAATATCAATTCACTCTCACTTCATTTAAGTCTGGATCACATCTGAATAGATTGAATTAGTTACTCATTTATAGCTGACCTGGTCATTAAGCCTAGTGAGCATAAGATTGCCTTGTCTGTTAACTGTTGCCTTTATTATCTTTCACAAAAATTACTGGACCTCTTTTGACCAAATATGGCAGAAAGTGCCCTGGCATAAGGGGCTTGCAGGTTTGTACAAGTAATGCTTGTTGGGCCACCATGTTACTAAAAATAATAAAACTTCTTTTGCAAATCTTATCAAAACTTGCTAAACAGAATTTGATCAAATTTGACACTGTGTTGGCTGGAAGACCTTGAAAGTTTGTAGAAATGATGTTCCTACAAAAATGGCTGCTGTTACTATTAAAGTCACTGTTTTTAAATAGTAACACCTTTATACAACATCACCAAACCTGCTTTCGAGAATTTGATCAAACTTGGCAGAAAGCATCCTGGCATGAAAACCTTTCATGTTTGTACAAATGATGCCAATCTGCTACAAATGATTGCCACCATTACTAAAATAGAACGACTGTTCCTGTGGCCTAGTGGCTGGAGCGTCCGCCTTGGATGTAGGAGGTCTTGGGTTCGAATCCTGTCCGAGTCATACTAGAGACTGGCAAAAATGGTATGCATGCAGCTGCCTCGCTTGTCACTCAGCATTAAGAGGTTAGTGCTAGGACTGGTCGGCCTGGTGTCAGGATAATGTGACTGGGTGGGACATGATGCTACATGTCTGTGGCATGATGCCCCAGTGCTCGACATCACTATAAACTGTCACACTGCAGACATCTTAGTGATATGACTCAAAAATTGTTAAAGCTAATTTAAAACTCCAATCACACACACACACACACACACACACACACACACACACACACACACACACTAAAATAGAAGAACCTTTAAATTACTTCATTAAAACTGTTGAATATTAATTTTGACACAACTTGTTAAAGAGCGTTGTGGCTTGAATATTTTGAAACATGTTCAAAAGATGCCAATCAGCTTTCAAATATAGCCACTGTTGCAAACAACAGAAAATTCTGTAAGTTTTTTCTTCAAAATAAATTCTCATTAGAATTTGTCAGAATTTGACAGAGCATCCTTGGCTGTCAAATTTGTAAAACTGATATGTATCTGCCATAAAATGTAGCTGCTGCTACTGAAAATAGACAACACATACCAGGCCAGGTCAGCTGCTTTAGTGTACCCCTTGGCAAGGCACTATACTTGGATTGTGTCTTCATGATAAAACCTTCATGTGCTGATGAGCATCAAAGAAACAAACAAGACCAGTGTCTTCACTGTTGCTTGAACGAAGTTTCAACAAGAATGCTACATATTAAGATTGGATTAAGATTGGTTCACTTTTCTTGATTGTACATGCGGAAAGTGTGTGTGTGTGCGTGCATGTGTGTACTTGCTTGCATGCATGCGCATGTGTGTGTGTATATATAGATAGGATTCAATGGAATATTGGCACAATTGGGGCTGTATAGTGCTGAGTAAAAGCTACCTAGCAATACTAGTAAAGGTAGAAACCTTGCCAGATCTGATAGAGGTAGAAAGAGACAAACTATGAATACACATGCAAAATTATTGAGTCATTAAAACTTGTAACAGTTTAATTGCATGCAATAGATTTCAAATTTATTTGAGGCATTGCTGTTCAGTTTTATTAGTAGAAAGTATACTAACAATCTTGCATAGTGATCATAATTGGAATGGATTTTTTATAAAATGTTTTAATCATATATACTCGCTTATAAGACAAGTCCAGTCGCAAACTTCAGATCCAGATTTGTTGGTGCATAATGCATATAATTTTTACAGAATGACAATGTTAGCTTTGGTTTTTGGACAGTTCTCATTTTTATGTTTTCTAAAGTTTATTGCTAATTGGCATCATATAGGTCCTATTGTGTTGAGGTACTCTGGATACTAATTCAACTCCCTCTAGAAAAATCGTCATATTAAATCTTCAGTAGCTTGAAATTTCTGAATGCTCATAATCAGACCCATAATTTTCAGTATAGACATATCCTTGATAAAAGATTCTTTGTAGAGTAAATCATATGGTCCATGGCATTTTTTGGATTTACATGTGTTTGAAATGTGTTTTCAATTCTGCACCAAAAAGTGTCAGGTGCTAATTTCAGTCTTTAAAAGGACTGAAATTCCAGCAATAAAAAAACATTGCTTCTATTTTCTTCAGTTACAACTAGTATAAACTCTAACAAGATTCTATTCACTAAAATCGTTATCAGCAAATCCTGGCCAGCCAAAGTAATATTTACTCTATTTTATGTTCGTTAATTTCTAGACCAGTTCCCATTTAGCCATACATATCAACTTTAGTCTGTTTTTACAACAGTATATCACATTTTTTTGACATTTTTATTATGGACCGAGCTTTGGCAGTAATATTGGCAAAATGTTTTAAAAATTGTCAAGACATTGAGTCAAAAAATTCTTTCTGAGAAATTATTAACATATCCAGCCCCTCTAGTTTTCTCCACACATATATTCAACATTTGCGATAATTTTAAATAGTACATATAGAAGGCAATCGTGGCATTGCTTTTTATTATATTACGGTATATACTCATAAGATTAGTGCAGCTATAGACTCAGCTCTGCCATCACATAATGCACCTGCAGGTCTGGGTCTGTGCAGTTTGTTATCAGTAATCAGTAGACAAACAACATTGACACTGATCTGCAGGTGCATTATGCTAGAGCAGCAGATCAGGATCCTTTTTGCAGTGTGACTTGACTTACAAACGAGTACATACGGTAGTTACAGCTGGAGATCCTCTGGCCGTTTTTTAATCTTTGTTGAGAAGGCCAGAGGATAGCAGGTAACATATTACATCAAGAATCCAAACTGTATTTTATTTCCTATGTAGATCCTATCACATTTTCAGGACTGTTTATTGTGACCATTGTGTTCACTATGAAGGCAAAAAAAGGGAAAGTCACTCCTACTGAAAAAGATAAATATTCATCTACATCCACTAGAAATTGTGCACACTTATCTGCAGTACAGTATATCTACACATACATATGGCAAACATCAGAACTGCAGCCAGTAGTCTTTTTTTTTTTGCAAAAGAAAACAGCCAAAGATAAGCATGTTAGTGTTCTTTATTTGTTAGTAGGGATATAATGCAACCTTGTTTATCTAGCCACTTCTGTATGGCACTGAACAAGCAGAGTGCATTAGTACAATATGGAAATTAATTTTCCAGAAAGGATATTCAGAAAAAGTTTACTATCCACATAGCAAGAAAAGTAAATTATAATATTTGGAAAAATTGGATACTTGATGTTATTCAAATGAATGTTTACCATGTAACTGATGATTCCTTTGATATGAATACCCCATAATATAGGGAATTATCTTTTTTTATATATAGTGATGTATATCTTGATTATCCACTAAATACATTGCAACTAACCAGTCCAAAATAAAATTATGAACTAAATAGATTGTAACTAACCAGTCCAACTGAAATTGAACAATGAGTTATTTTGTACCATTGAAAGCTGTGTGTACACATTTTGACACTGTTCTTGTTCATTGTGTCTGATTTTTATGTTTTTAATATGGTTGATATATTCTGCATTGATGCATTTGTTCTAGTTAGTTGCTTCATATGCCTGTTTTGGTCATGTAACCTTATCATAGCTAATCAAATTTTTTTACATTGTGTGACATCAATAAATTGTTTATTGGTTGTAATTTGTCAAACAGCTGATTATCCCATTCACTTTTAGGGTTTTTAAAAAATTAGAATTCATGTTCTTATAATTTGAAATATCATGCATTATCATGATCGTATAATTTAATTTATATACTGTTGTGAAAAGTAGCTGTGTGATACATGGTTTCAATGTAAAGTATCATAACTCTCCAGTCTTCAGTAAAATGGATTTCATATTTTACCAGCAAACATTTAAAGAACAGCTTTTGTTTGTATTTCAGGGCAGTAAAGAATTCATGTGAAAGTAACTCAGTTCATTATTAGAAGGCATCTTAACATGTATCATATCACATGCAGTTATGTTATATTATTGTTTATGATATTTGCTAATGCGTTAGTTTGCTCAAATGCAAACAGCTTAGACCTGGAACCAAATGTGTCTTTTGTACAGAAATTGATCAGGCCTGGAAATCACAAAATATCAGAGTAAGCTAATCAAAAATGATACAAAAGTGAAGATCTTTGTGATTGAAATTTTGAGCTGAGAAATTTTATGATTTCTGGGATCAGAGACCAAGATCCATCATTAGCCAATCGATATAATGTTTCATAAATAACTTCATTTGTGATTGGCTGAAAAATAAATGCAAGCTCAAAGACTTTTTTGATCTCCAGGCAGGGATTTGCATTTGACATTACTGGTAAATTTCAATCAATCCTGCAGTAGATCTGCATATTGACTCGTTTGATGCATATTAAACAATGTTAAATGCTGTCATAGGATAAAGGTGCCTTCCTTCTCTAAGCCTTGATAATCTCCCTTCCTACAGGCGGGTAAGAAGAGGCATGGGTCTGCAAGTTCTAGTTCATCTTCCTCTTCGGAGGATGGTGAGGGCAAATTGAAACATAAATCTGCCAAAGACGGCCCTGACATGATTGTCACAGTCACCCCAGGATTTGGAGATGAGGTTGAATTGCTTTACCAGCATAGCTTGAGTCTTGTTTATTTGATACTCTGTCGTTATAGCTTAAAATGCTTGCTTGGTCAAATAATTTCATCATAACAGTTTGTCTTCATAAAGTTCAGCCAAAGGCAATGTCTGTTCAGCTGCTGTTTTATAATTTACTGGATTCTTTACTATATGCTACAACAATATGCACCCATATATACTTCTTTTTACATATGGCTGAAATGTGTATCTTCCAGTTCTATTATTAATATAAATATTATCAAAGAGAATAATAATAATAATAATAATAATAAACACTTCTGTGAAAATAATTCTCCGACGACGAGCGTGATGCCTCCATCATCAGGGCAAAAAAGATGATGAAAAATTGACAAGGTTACAAATTTCGTGTGGGCTTCATATAACTTGGGCTGCTGTTTGCCAGTTAGCACAGCTTTGATAAATTGAAGATGGGGTGTTTTATTTTGTTCCAATTGATTTCTTACTGTAAGAGACTTTAGTTTTAGAATCTTGTTGATTTTAGGAAACTTTTTATAGGTATATAAATTGCATGAGATTTTTTTTGATGTTTAAGAAAAACTCAATGTACTAGTTATGTACAATTATATAAAATTGTACCAAAAGTTTCAGATAAGGGATTAAGTTATATCACTTTGCAACCTTACCCCACCCCACCACAACCATGGGAGGAAGACATTCTGGTTTTGTGCTGTTCATCAATTGCCTGTCCCTCCATCTATCCATCAACACTATTTTGTAATTAGGATAGAACAGAAACTGCTTAAATTTTGTATTATTATGTACATGACCTGTTTCAGGATATATAGCAATTTTTTTTTTAAAAAAATTTTAACAATGTTTTCAACATGATTTTGGACAATGTTGACAAAGGTCTTGTAAGCAAGATTTACAAAAGATCGATTGAGGTAGACAAATGAAATTGGACAGGTTTATTTGTCATTATATGTAGCAGAATTGATTTTATTTTGGGCCATTCCAGCAAATTTTCCATATGTAAAACCAACCCATCCCCCCCCCCTTTTCTTTTTTCTCAACTTTTGCGATTTGTATTCATGATTAAGCAAAAACCCAATAATGTAGTCAAATGAAATTTGACAAATACATTTGTATTGATATCCTTCTTAGATTTTTAGCACATTGCAGCAATGTTTCCATTTTTAACATTTTGAACTTTTGGGGCAGAGCTATTGTTAGCACAATTTAGCAGAACCCATTTGATGTAGGCAGATTAAATTTGGATGTTCATGCTTGTAGGCAATATGTAAATGATGTGATTAGATTTTCATGTCATTATAGCAATTTTCATAGTTTTCTTTATTTCTGATATTTGGGACATTTGTTAATTTTGTTGAGTCAGCAGTGCTTAACCAATTTGTGTGTGTGTGTGTGTGTGCGTGCGCATGTGCGTGCGTGCGTTGCTTTATTGACCAAGTTTTCAGCCTACTGGCCTTCTTTGGGACAGGGCTACAAACCTGTCCTGATTTATACAAAGTTAAAGCATTACCATATGTGCTTGTTGAGTCCAACAGCAAACATACACAGACCCAGATCTTTTGCATAATCTGCTGGTAGATCTTGTTCTATGCAGTTTGTTAGGAGCAATCAGTAGAATAAAGATTAGACCCTGATATTATGCAATGGCAAATCATGGTCTATGTTATTGTGGTTGGACTTTTTAGTATATACAGTATGTATTCTGTTTAAATTGAATGTACTGTTTTGATTATTATGAGAGGACATCTAAAATCCATACCTTAAGATTCATTGACCTTTTATATCAAACTCCTAACCAAAATACCAATAGTCCTCTTACCAGGGTTTCCTTTCCTTCCTTCGCAGAATTACATTGTAATTGGTCGGGGTTGGACATCTAACTTTTCTAAAAAGACATATCCCTTCTAGTTCATGCTGGATCTGCAACGACATGGAAAATGACACACCTGTATACTGAACAATTTTCTATAGCTACTTGTGACCAAATCACTCAAATGTTACAAAAGAGAAATCCCAGATCTGATTAAGAGGATTGAAAAGTTAGAAATCCAGGTGAAAATAGATGTTTTACAGGTAATACATAAAGTATTTGAATTTCCAATGCAGAATTTAAGAGATGAAACTTTCAACCTTGATATCAGTGAACTTTTTTGAAATTTAAACCTGTAGGACAAAAAAGATGGAGGACCTGACATCCCTTCTGATGATAACACAATAGCAAAGACGGCTGAATTAATAGTGGAAACCGTACTCCAACAAGCCTTGCAGGAATTTAAATCTGGAGGCAGTGATAAAAAGGTTTTTAGCATGTGGCTGTGATGCTGTAAAATGAGTAGTTCTTTTTTGACTATTCCATATGGTCAGTTCTTTTTTTGTAGTTAATAGTTTGTTTGCTTCCTTTAAAGTATTTTTGTTGCCTATTATTTTCTGTTTTTGCGTTGAGAGGGTAAGAAATAAATAGGCTTTTCAAATGCATGCCAGCATTGCCAACCATTTTATTAGTGTTGTTAATGATACAACTTGTCAAATAAGAAATTTATGATTACCTGAAACCTGTTGGATACCTAGTAATGAACAAAGAAAAATTGATTTCTTCTGTGTAAAATTTAGACCGGTTGTAAATTCTGATTTATTTAGACCTGCTTTTACCTCTCCATATTGTTTATAGAAGTTTGTCCCAGTCCTTTACACATTCTAGATGTTTGTTTCAATTTTTGTAGATGAAAACCATTAGATTGATGACAGAATATACAGAATTAAGAAAAGCAGGAAAAATACACAAGGAAATAATGATAATAATAATAACAATGATTGTTTAAGGAGGGTAACACAGCTGAAAAACTTAATTAATTACTTTTATCTTTATTTTCTTTTACAGGAAAAGTAAGTTGATAAAGATAATTACAGCTGACATTGACAACACAATACTCAAAATCTTTGAATTTATAAAGAATTAGGATTGTTACCAACTTCCTCCATTTAGCCAAGTTCTGTCAAAAAACATCAAATAGAAGTCGGGTTTAGCACACACCATGACTTGCATGCATTCTTCAAAAGAAATTGCATTCTCTAGAGGTCATACCTCCAGAGCATTCCATTGGTGCAGAGTTTGAAATTTGATACCTTCATGTGAAATATACATTCAAAAGCTATGCAATTTTCACATTTAAAAATTTCTGTTATCAGGATGAAATTGCTGAGCAGGAGTTGTCTTCTGTTGAATCCTCACTTGAGGAAATAATACCACAGGAAGAAGACTCCCTGCCAGTAGAGGGCACTAGTGCCCCATTAGCTGTAGAAGCTGAGACTGATGTCACTGTTCCTGATATGACTGAAAGTCAAGAGGTTGATGTTTAAACTTTAAACTAAAGTTTTTAAATTAATTGATTAAAAATTATTAAGAAGAAAAAATCTGATAATAGTAAATTTTGCTCTTTCATTAAAATAAAGGAAATAATTTTTTTCTATAAATACAAAATTCCATTTTTATACCATTATGCATAAAATTTAAAATTAATATAGAAAAATAAAATCCTGGTCATGCGTTTTATTCGTAGATCTTTATTACATATACAACAATAGTTACGTCTAAAACATGCATATAAAGATGCTTAGAACAATATACTTTGTGCACAGTGTTTAGAAAATCTACTTGGTAATTTTAGATGATGAAATTTATATCCCAGTTTAAAAGTAAAGAGGTCATATTTCATTTGCTAATTTGAAGCTACTATCCCTCACTAGGACAAAAAGAGACATGACTCTACCTCCTCATCTTCAAGCTCTGCCTCTTCCCTTGATTATGGGGAGGACAAATCAGGAGAAAAATTGCCAGAGGTTGAAAGGATAGCAGCTGCTGTGAATGCAGAAGTTGAGGTGGATTGGTTAAATTTTTCTGCCTGGCATGATCATTTGTGACAAGCTTTGTGTTAGTGGCATGCCAATGGACTGAATCTGAGATATCACTAGTGATTTCAGTAGTATGTTTTGCATAAAAGAAAAAGGAGTCAGTCAGATGAACGTTAACTATGCAACCTGATTTTTGTTTCACCATGCATGATTAGATATGGGTATTTCAGTGCTAACTGCATCCAAAATGTTGAAGTTTTGTATTGATTATCCCCCTTGCCAATGAAGTTGGGAGGGAATAGAGTATTTTGCCCATTTATTTGTGTATTTGTTCATTTATTTATTTGTTACACTTAATATCTTGTTCACCTTTAGTATATTAGACCCTGTGTCTCCTAAATGTACAGAAATGTTTTTATGTGGATACATCTCAGGAAGATTAACTCAGACATGCCAAAAATAGGTCACTGTGACCAAATTTGCATGCTTTATTGACTTTTGTATTTTCAGCTGTTTATTTTTTATGCCATCATGTTTGGTACTGTTTCATAGATACGTATGGAATTAATAACTGAACTATACCAGTACTGTGCCACTGTAACCTAATTTAAATGACTGAATGACTTACATTTTCAACTGTTAATTTGGAACGCCTTCATTCTTTGACTTTATGGCACATACGCATTAAAATTGGGTAGTACATTCAACTCAGTTATACCAAGAGTGTTGCATTGTTGTTCATTACTTTTGCAATATTTTGGACCCTATTCACATACATGTAAGAAAACTGGTATTTGGGTGCATCTGAAGGAGATTAACTCAGTCAGAAGTTTGTCACTGTGACCTAATTTTTATGCTTAAGTAACTATGGTTTCCTCTATACCAGTCTGTATTGTCAGCTCCGCCAAAATATGCTTTTGGCAAGGAGATTTGTGTTTATGAGTTAACACCTTATTTTAGAGGGATAAAGAGGGGATACACAACACATTTGAGATACCAGGTTATGCAGAACATGTCTTGGCGTATATTTTGGTCTTTCAAATAGATGATGTTCTAAAAAGCTTAGTAGATAAAACCTTTACTAAATTTTTGTGACGGGTGCCAAAGGTTGTCCATCAAAGTTGAGATCTATACTTTAAGGATGTAGTTAACATACATTAGAGAAAATCATAAGAAGAATGTGCCATACAAAGTTTATGAGGGTGTCAGATCTGTTTCTCTTTTTATGTTCCATTATGAAAGTTATAGTGTACAGTATTATCTTTGTATCCCTGTTTGTCATATGTTGATTATATTTTTTGCCTATAGGTTACTTTTCAGACACTGATGGGTCATTTCTAATTGAGGTGGGTGGGTCCCTCTTTTTTTTTTTGCAGATAAACATGTCATAGATTGGAAGCCTTCCTTTTGTCTTCAAATGATTCATTTTGTAAACTTCATAAATCTTAATATAAATATTTCTACCAATATATATACCACAAAATTTAATTACAAAGAAGTCTTCAACAGCTGTTTTGTTAAAAGCAAACAAGCCCTTTGCCTTGCACTTGCATGTATTGAACTGAACATGATCTACAACTGCCTGTCTGGTCTCCTTAAGCATGTCAAATTTTAAAATGCATGTTCATTCCAAGGCAGCTCTTGTACTGAAATAAATTTTATTCTAGCCCATGCATATACTTATCTAAAAAAAATGAAGTGTCAGAAAATTATTAATGATCTGTTTTTAGGTTTATCATTTGGAGTTGGCTGTGATTAAAACTAGCATGGCATTATAGCTTTAATCACATATGCTTAAATCATCAGAAAGATGTTCTTTGCAGACACATAGCAATAAATATCTGCTTACCTAGTCATAATGAATAGTTAAGCATTTGCATACTCTGACGGGCTCTGGAATGTTTTGGTATCACACATGTATAACATGACTGAGATTTGTGACAGCTGTACTTAACTCAAGCAAGATGGTATTCAGTGGTCACATTTGACAGGACATTATGCCTTGTGCTCCATTCAGCTGACAGTTTGTTTCAGTGGGACACTAGCCATACCATTCTTGGTCACAAGTCAAGCTGTTACTGTCTCATTTGAATGGGAAAATAACAGATTGGTTTATAACTAGTGGTTATAGTGGAATGTTTACTATGAAGTGTGAGTAACACAGCAACCATTACAGGGTTGTACTTGGGATGCATTATTAAGGGAATTCTTCATATTGAATAGATAGGCTACAAAATGTGTCTCCCTGTAGTCAAAATGGTTTTTAAAAGAAGGAATGTTATCACCTTTTTTCTTATTAAATGTAGAGTCTATGCTGCCACTGTCATTAATATAATTCTTGGTTCCAATATACTTAGTTGGTTGATTTACCTATACATGCTTTGTCCTTGACCTGCCTCATGACAGAATGGTGAAACCTCCCCAACTTTGTACACTGTTTGCTTTTTATGCCCCATGGGTAATGTAGCATTGGAGTTGTCCATTTGTGGATGTGAGGGTGTAGGACACTAAAGTATTAATCTAGTTAATCTAAAATTTGCTATATTATATGATCCCAAATTTACCTTTCTTCCAGTATTTTTGTTGACCACAGTACTACATCCCTGGATGGGGTAATGATTCAAGACATAGGGAACTTTTGATATATTTCCTAATAATTTCATCACTCCTTGCCTAATCCGTTTCAAATTTGGGTTTTTATACGGTCCAGTATTTCCCTTCTCACTAAACCATTGTTCCTTCCTTAATGGAGCCAATGAAATTTTTCACTACAATAGTTCATGTTGAAGGATCGAATTTATTTGCAGAATGATTGCTTTTGTTCTTTCATTGTGTCATTTCATTTTACCATTTCAGTTTGAAATTATGTGGTGTCACTGTTTAGTATACAGGTTCTTTTCATTCCCTTCATTTAAGCTGTGGTCTGTGCTTGTTGTAATGTCCTGAAGCAGTTGGATAGTTTTGCTCGTATGCTTATTTTTTTCAAGTTTGTACAGTGTATGATTTGCATACTGTTGTTTCTTGATGTCTTTTTCCTTTTTTCTTGCACTAGAAGGTAAGCATGAACTGGTGAAGAGATACAAGTCACTGACTATAAAACTACATTGTTTTCACAAAAGTTTGTGTTTTTAATCTTTATTTGATTCTACTGGCTTTCTGAAGTGTGGCTTGACAAGAATTTGTATTCTTGATGGTGATGACACTACTATGCCCATCTACACTTACCTAAGATGTCATTTTGATCTGGTATTGGTGGGAATGATATATCTTGTGTCAGGGGTTATACACTTGAAGTCTTGGAAAGTACTGGATTTTGGCTTTAAATTCAAGGCCTTGCAATCCTTGAAAATTAACATTTTAGTTTTTAAATGCCATGTAAATTGATTTTTCTACAGAAAATATTTTGGACCATTTTTGGGGTCATATGGTTCTAGAAAAGTTGACATCCTTTTCATCGATGAACTTGCATTGTTCTGCCATTCTCTCATGTTTCATTTTTTTGGGTTTGTATCGCTTGTCATTCCATATGATTTTCTGTTTTTGAACTGGAAATTTATTTTTGAGGCCCAGGAAAATCCAAGAAAAGTTTGAATTTCATCAGATAGGAAGCATTTGGACCCAGTTCTGTAATCATGGTGCAAATCACACATTACAAATTATTAGTTCACCTGGCCCATGGTCCAAATCAACTTGTATTACAATGCACCAATTGTTCAGTTGTCATTGTGCAGCTTCTCTCTCAAAAAACCCACTTGACCAATTTCACACAAACATGGTATGACAACTTTTCAGGTTTGTACAGATATGCTGACCTGTCATCAAACATGACTTCACTTGTAAAAAATATAAAAGCCTTTAAATAACTTATCCTATGTCACACCACAGATTTTTAACCAAATTTAATTCACAATATCTTGGCATGGAGAATTTTCAGGTTGATACAGATTATAATGCTTATCCACCATTAAATACGGCAATTGTTACTAAAAAATATAAAGCCTTAAATGGCTCCTCAAAAGCCATATAACAGAAGTTTTAAAAATTTGGCACAAAGCATTCTTAAGCAAATCTGTACAAATGCCAATCAATCAAATATGGCCTCTATTGCTAACAATTCGAAAACTTTATTTTTCAAAACTGCTCGACAGAATTTTGAAAGGAAGTATCTTGGCATGAGTGGCTTTCAAATGTTTAAAATGATGATAATCTGCTTAAAATATGGCTGCTGTTGCTAAAAATAGAAAAATCTTTGAATGATTTTCTTGACAACTGTTGAACAGAATTTGACTAAATTTGACAATAAGCATCTAGATATAGAATCCTTTTAAATTTTTGAAAATTTTGCCAATTACAAAGTCAAATATGGTCAGAGTTTTTATAAAAACAGGAAACCCTGAAATGACTTTTCAAAAACCACCTAACAGAATAACCCAAATTTGATAGAAAGCATCCAAAAGAATTTTTCTCTCACATGATGAATGAAATATAAGCCTCTGTTTTGTAACACACTGAGGTGATTTGGCCCATTTTGTTGCAGTTTATGAGTCCATTAAACATACATAAAACAGTTTATCCCTCACTGTAGTCAGAGATTATAGTCTCGTGTAAGATCTCAAAGATCAAGTACCTGATTGACATGGCATCACATGTACATAGATGCTTACTGGAAATTAAAATATTGGACAAAAATTGACAGAAAGCATCCTGGCATGTAGAGCTTTCAAGTATTGCACAAAATTGTGCTGATTCACCATGAAAAACTGACACCATTAATAAGAATGGAACATTTTGTAAACAACTTTTTAAAAACAATAGAATTTGACCAAATTTTCAGGAAAGTATCCTGGTGTAAAGGGCTTGGACATTTGCACAATTGATGCCAATTGCTATCAGACATGGCTGCTGTTACAACAAGTAGACATGCATTGAAACAACACATGAAACTCTTAAACAGAATTTGACCAGCTCTAACAGAAAGCATCCTGGCATATGGGCCTTTTAGTATTGGACAAATGATGTTGATGTGTGATCGTATATGGACAAAGATACGAAACAACCGAAAAACCTCGACATGATTGTTTTCAGAATGCATCCAGTCAGCAGCATGTGAAGAATTTTGTACAGAAAGCACTCTGCTGACCCAGATTTTCTAACCAACTGCTCTTGCATTTTGGTTTAAAGTGATTTCAGTCTCACTTGTGCTGATTTTATTAGGCTGTAGTTTACTTGAAGTGGTTTCCACGAAAGTGATAGCTTGATGCCGATGTTCTACCCATAGGCACTTCCAATGATTATAGTATGTATAATATTAAAATGCCATATTTCAGTGGTTGTACTCAGTTGATTTTCTCTATGCTTCATATTCTTGGAATGAGTACATACAGTTTATCAGTTTTATGTAACTCCACCTCCCAGTAGTTGTCAAGAGTAGAACTTTATTGGTAGTAATTATTAACCATGATTTTATGATATTGTTTAAAATGTACCCAGGTCTGTATCACCATGGATACTTGATCGATAAGGTGCTGTTTGCACTTTTTTGAACTTGCAAGCTCAAAGTTCACATTTACTTTGTAAATTAAAAGTGAGAAAGATCTAGTAGGTTTCATGACAGTGCTCTAACATCCAACTTGTAATATTGCTCATTGTTCTCATACTGTATCCTGATACTTGCACCTTGTATTTAAAAATCGGTGAGCTGTGTACTGCTTTCAAGTAGATCTACATATATTTTAGATTAAAGTATATATTTTTGCTTCTTAACACATGTGCCATGCTTTTTTATAACTTGCTTAGTAGTATATATGATAGGGAAGCATTAAAGAACAGAATGACTATAGGGACGTTTTTGTAACATGCATTCTTATTCACTGTGTTTCATGTAACTCACTTCCATTTTTTAATAAATTCATAATGTTTTAGAAACCATATTTCAGAAGGTTTCTGGCATTTGAATTCGGCATTGAAATTTTAAAAAAAAATTGAGAAATGAATTGTGTCATTGCTCAGTTAAGTTTCTCAATATCCTTTAGTATTGTGAGCAATTTTTTAAAGTATTAATTGCAAAAGCTGAGACAGGGTGAGCTGATTATGTTAATCCAGATACCTTATCAAGCATTATACGCACACATTGCTTTGTTCACATCTATCCTTTTAGTCAAAGCTCATTTTAATGAACTGTGTCTCGATTCTGGCATGTATTGTGTATGAGTTTAAACTAGATGCTAAAATGTGTCAAGATTTTCTTGGAACCTGCCACCATTGATGCTTGGTATCTTGTTACCACTTGACTTTGTGGCTTCAGGAAATCCCAGAGTCAGTAGCCTGACCATATTGAGACAGAGAATGCAACTCTAATGTAGAGAGGCCCCCAACATAAAGGAAGCAAACTCTCCTAGTATTTATAGACACACGATTGTTTATGATGTCTTTGGTGTGTGCTTATTATTATGATGACTCTTCCCCCCTCAAGTTTAACCAAATACAAATATTTATATATGCTTTCTACAGGTGATTCATAGAGCACAGTATTTATGTCTGTATATAATAAAGTCTCTGTCTTGATTGGACATGATTTGTTAAATACCAAGTGAATCCAAGCACAATGTATTCAGATGAGTGTGGCAGATGCTTGTCATTTGTCCACAGAGAAAATTGCATTGCCATTATCCTAGGTTGTCATTTTATCCATGCAAATGGGAATTAAGTTGTGATTAATTTTTAACAACTGACCTCTGTGTACAGGTAACTAATATGTTATATATGTGACGATGATAACAGGTGTGGATGTATTTTGTAGACATTTTAGAATGATCTTGAATTTACATGTATGTGTGGTATGTAACCCATTGAATGGGTTTGATGTTTTGGGAGGAAGGAGAAACAACCTTGCCCATTAGACAAAGTTTATAGATGATAATGCTTAATATATCAGTAATACAATATTCACTTCAACAGACTTAGTAAAGTTATATAGGATGTACCATTGGTTTTTTATGCAGTAATGTCCTTGAGTCTAATAATTTTTCTTTCCACATTACAGAAGATGCATGGCCTGGTTGTTGAATTTGCAGAATGAATCCTTTAGATTTAGCTTGTATGGTGTGATCCCTTAACTAAACTATTGTTTCAGCTTTAAACCAAAGTCTAGTCTTGTTTATCTGGCATCCATTTATTTGGCAGTTGTTGTAATGCAGCACCATGAATATTAACAGATCTTAAAAGCCATTAATACCATATTTATTGGATGATACACCCATGCTTGATGATAGGTTTCCCCCACCCAGGTTTACAAAATGTTTGCAAATATTTACTCCACCATTTTCACAAATTAATTTCCCTGGCCTCCAGGTCTTGTCGTGGAAGAAATCTTTTATTTCTGTCAGTGTACTAGACAGTCGACAATATTTAGCTTCACTGGTCATAGACCAGAAGAGCTCATAGGTTAGCCCATTGTCTGTTGTCCATCTTCCATCTGTCAGTTTGTTACATTTAGCACAAGTTTGTTATTGCTACTTCTCCTAAATTTGGAGGATTGTCGTGAAATTTGCACAAATATTCATCCTGTTTTATTTGGCCCTAGATGAAAATGACGCTGCATGGACATCCAGTATATCCAACAGAAAAAAATCTTACTGTTACTCCTGCTGAATGGATAGTGATGTCAACAAGAAGACCTATTTTGATGCCTTTGGGTCGTAAATGGAAATGGTTCTGATTTGATATAGAGTATGGCTGCCATGGCAGCCATCTTGAAAATTTTGGTATTGCTACTCCTCCTGAATAGGAAGTCATATTGACATAGGGTTTTCAATAGAAGAATTCTTTGATCTCAAGTTGGTCATAAATGAAAATGGTTCAGTGTGAACATTAAACATGGCTGACACAGTGGCCATCTTGAAAATGTTACTACTACTCCTTCTGACTGGAGGGTCATATCAGCATAGAATTTTCACTGAAAAACTTGGCTTCACATCATAGACAGAACGTCATACTTCCTAATATGTATAGTTTTTTTCTGAAAGAAAACTTTGCTGATTTGATATCCAATATGGCCACCATGGTAGAAATCATGAAGTCCTTATTGCTAGTCTGCTCCCTAATGGAAAGTCATATCAATATGGAGTTTTCACCAGAAAAGTTATTATGATACCTGCTTGGTTCTAAAGTGCCAATCTGACCTCAAGTATGGCCACCATGGCAGCCACCTTGAAAATGATGTTAATGTGAATCTGCCTAAATAGAAAGTCATATCAACCAGGGGTTGTAACTAGAGGACTTGTTATGATGTCTTGTTGGTCCTAAATGAAAATGATACTGATCTGATATTTATTATGGCCACCATCGTGGCTATCTTCAGAATTGTTTTCTCTGACGGAGTTTTCACCCAAGAGACTTGTTATGATATATAGTTGGCCCTAAATGCAAATGATGTTATTCTTATTTCAAATATAGCTGCCATGATGGCTATCTTGAAATTCTTGTCCTACTCCTCAGTGTATTATTGCCATGGTGTTTCCACCAGAAACGTTCTTATTACATATAGTTTGTACTCAGTGAAAATGGTGCTGATATTACATCCAATATGGGCACTAGAGGAGTTAATTTGAAAATTTTGTCGTTCAAGACCCATCAGAGATGATTTCAGCACTTTGTAATTAAAAAGAAGAAATGGTCTTGTGTTGAATTTAAGGAAATTTGTTCTGGTTAGTAGAGTGTCAATCTCTTCAAGGGTCTCTTTTTGTTTATAATAGGAAAGGTTTGTGTCAGGTAAATAAGACTAGATTGTATCGACATGTGAGCACTAAAATTGAACACAACTCGAGATGCCAAACTAAAGACTTGTACCTGCAGTTGTTTCTCATCACAGTGCTGTGCAAATATGCAGAGCAAACATAGTGCAGTACACTGGTTAAACTGTCAGGGGATATTGAGCATACCCAAGTCCTTTGAAAATGATAAAGATATGGGGATTTTGTTAAATTTGGAGGGAAATTCACAGTTTGGGGTGGGAGTATGTCCCCTGGACTTGCCTCTGGTGCAACACTTAGTAACTGAGTTAGATATTGAATTTTTAAAAAAAAATATGCTCATTGTGACTAAAGTGTTGAAATTTTTAAATTTGAGTTGAATTTTGTGCTCAAGACATTTTGTGATGGGGGAGGAGCAGGTTCTTTGATAAGCCAAGGAAGAGTGTCAAATGTGTAAGGGTCATGATTATCTAACCACTTGTGCATCAGGAAAATATGGACTTTGTTGCAAGGTTTATGGCCTTTTTTCTCAAAATTATATGACACTATATTTCAGGGCGACCTTGTGGGAGGCTTGGGCTTGAAGCCTGGGGATTATAGTTCGATTGATCGCAAAATGGAGTTCATCCCACTTAAACCTCCTAATACAGTAAGTTTGTGGACGTCGTGATTTCAAGGCACTAATTTGCCTATTGACTGACAGGAACTTTCACTTGTACTGTCTTACTGTCCTCATATACTGTTGAGAGTCTTAATTAAACTAATTGCTGCATCAAGTGCAGACATGGGTATGATGCATGAGGATGGAAAACATACCTTCAGGCAAAATGATGTTATCATAAAAAAAAAGAGGTGATATCAAAGTAATTTTAACTTCACATCTTTGTTCCAGTACAATTCAAAGCTTTTTTTCCTATGACCAATATGTCCGTTTTATGCCTAAAGGGATGTTTTCTCTTGTCATAGCTTTTATGTAACACTCTGTCATTAGAATGCTATCCAGTACCTTATAATGAGGTACACTATACATATAATTTTACTACATAATAAACAGGGATCCATGACTATACATGCCTTATTAAAGGAACCATATTTTAATGATGGGCCCTGTAGTGCCTTTCAGGGGAGGAATAAAAATGTTAAGATGTACCATCTACTGCTTAGTACATAGTATTACTATTACATACTGTAATGGGATCAGTAACTTGATCTGCCTTAAAAGGGGGGTGGGGGTGACCATGCTATACTGAAGCATCTTAGAGTGAGGGAACATCATACCAAGAAATTAAATGTGGTTATTACATGGTGATACAATTGGATACACATTTGTACCAGCAAATGTATAATTTTCAGGACATTGTTATTACATTACACAATATAAATTCTCTTTAATTGTGATTTGGATAAAACTGAATTAATTGCATTGTTTTGAGTAATTTCTGTTGAATTTATACTAACTGAATGGGTTGGTTGCATGTGTTGTTCATTTCCTTTTGCCAGTTTGTCATTGCATGCTTCAGTTGGTAATGAATTTCAAAGGTTAATTTCCATTTGTAAAATATGACACATGCTATAAATATTTTTTTTAATGAAAAATATCCACTTAAAGAGATTTCATTTGAATAAAATTACAGCATCAGGATACAGAAGATTCGTATGAACAGTTTATTAATTGCAAATGAACTTTAGCGAGTTGATGGATTTTGAATAATAGTATTGATGAGTTTTAAGAGAGTACCGCAGTGAGAATGTTTTACACTGGGACTGAATCATTTCAGTGATGCAGAGTATTTGAATGAGTGATGTTTGAGTTATACAAGTTTTGTGATAGTTTCAGTTTGTAATGTGAGAAAGAGAAAACCTGGCATTTAGCTAGTAACTGAAAATTTTTGCCATCTTCTGTAAATATTTCATCATTAATTCAGTTTATAAATTTAAAAGAAAAAGTGTAACAGATGTAGAAATCATGAATAAGAAGGCAAAAGACTACTAAGGCTATTTTGACAAAAATCTGATTATGTTGCATGATTGTCATCTATATGTATTGAACATATAAACTCTTGGAAAATTATTATTTTATTTTCTTTCAACAAATTTACATAGACTACTAAAAAGTCTACGTCATCAGAGGGTGAGGAGACAATGCCTTTCTTCAACCAAGCAGGTGAGGATGCATTTGAAAAACAAAAGAAGGTTCCACCACCAGTGGCCCCTAAAGGAATCCGGAAAGGCTTTGATTCAGAGGAGGACAGACACATGAAAACTGACAGTGTAAGAATAAAATTATTTTCTGCAACAATTATAGGTGACCATTTTCTATTAGCTCGACTTTCAGAAGTGGAGGAGACCTATTTTACTGTCTATGGCATTAGTGTCATCATATATCAAAGAATATATATGTACAGTCCCGTTGCATTTAATCAGTTTTACCTCATAGGTTCTTGGCAAGAGTTTCAGATAGTTTCAGTGCACCTAACCCCTGGGGAGGTTGTACATGGAGCCAATGTTTTTGCTCTGGGATGTGTCCCATTTTCACTTTCCAGCAGAGAGAGTCAGTGATACATCAAAAACTGGATTTGACATGTTAGAATGTCAACCCTTTTGGGCTTTATCCTTGTTTTGTGTGTCATTTTGGGCATACCTAAACTTACTCGTCACTGTATAGCCAGATTGTGCTGATGTGCCATTAAATGACATGCACATACATTTTGTTAGGCTAAGTATTTAGCTCATGAGCACTGTTTTTTGGGCATGCTATGTACACACTATCCTGTCTATCTTTCATTAACTTGGTGAGGGGATGCATCTTGTCCAGCACTATTCATTACAGAAGTAGGTCATTATGGCACATATTTTGCAGTGCTCTGACATGGATTATATTTTTTTTTCTTGGGCATTTTTCATCCTTGAATTGTGGAAATGATGATATGCATCTCCAAATATTTTAAGATTCTTGTTGTGACATATATTTCATCTTTTGATGGATTTGATCAAGATTTGCAATTAGCTCATGACCACCCGAGTTTTTGGCATGTTATGTGCATACTGTCCTAACTAGAATCATGAAACTCTGTGAGGGAATGTATCTTGAAAAGTACTACATTCTTGTTGCAAAAAAAAAGGTCTCCAGTGGCCAGCAGTCATGATTAAATGTAAATTTGTAAGTGCTGAAATGGGCAACACAAAGCTTGTCTACTTGTGATAGCACTACTGAAGAGGGATGTATTGATGCAGACCTTTGCTAGTATATTGGCATGTCTGCAACTGATAGGGGAACCAGTGACTGAAAAAGTAACCCTCCACCCCCTCACCTACCCAGGATTACTGCCTCTGCAGGTAGAAGTTGGGAACCTCCCTTTCAGAAGAAAACCTCTGGCAACGTCTTTCCTGCCTAGCCTACTTATAAGACCATTATGAGTTGTGCAGATAGAAGTGGGAATAAATACATTATTCAGTATGCAGCATCAAGTATAAATAACTGTACATTGTATACTGTTATATGCTGCACTTAGCAGGTTTTGTTCATCATAATGAGAGATGAGTGAACTGCATGCACTTCAGTTGAGGCCTCAGGTGTAGTGGCTTATCAAGGTAATTTCTGATTCATGAACCGTTTCTAATAGTGGTCATAATGGCTGTCACTCAAAGTTTACTCAGATCCCATGACTTCCACCCATGAAGTGAGGCAAAAGGTGGACTTTGGTACTAGTTTCTGAAGCAGACTTTAAGATCAATAATCAGCAAAGAAAGAAATACACTCCAATATTCTTCCAACTTATTATAGAAAACTTTAATAACAAAGAAAAGACTGTTCTTTTTTTAATTGTTTTGTGTCATTTATACTTGGTCACAGGGGCTAAAATTTTACAGGATTCCAAGGTTGCTCAGATCGTGAAGTTTCTGATGGAATAAAGTCTTTAATTTAACAAGAAAACGGATGATAATTAGGGGAGATGAAGAGAAAAAAGATGCAGATAATTCATGAAGGCTAATGTCTGTAGTTATTACTTTGGCCAGAAATGTATAAGGAATTCAGAGCTCTGGACTTCAGGGAAAGGATACACTGTTGTTATCATTTGACCTTTTTTTATTTTGGACTGTGTACATTATAGGCTTATATTACTGTGTATACTCGCTTATAAGATCAGTCCAACTGTAAACTGCACAGACCCAGATCTGTCATTGCATGATGTACTAACAGATCTGGGTCTGTGCAGTTTGTTAGGAGTAATCAGTAGAACAAACAACATAGACCCTGATCTGCAGGCACATTATGCTACAGCAGATCAGGTTCTATGTTGTTTGCAGTTTGATGCTACTTACAAGCAAGTATATATAGTCAATATAATATCTTGTATATAAACACCCATATTTGTCTGTATGTCCTGACTGCCAAACTAGAGGTCATGAGTTCGAAACTCGCAGCAGCATCCGAGATTTTTGTTCCTTTTTTTTATGTTCAGACTTTCTTTTAAACTCACTCATTCCAATTTTGTTTTTGTATTTATTTTTTTTTACTTCATTCCCGTTCTAGGACGGGAAATTAACCTAGTGATTTTGTAGCTTTTGTTGCTTGTAGTGTACATTTTATCTATACATAATGGGCTGCCTAGATTCTGCAAAATTGATGATTCCTGAAAAGCATGCCATATGGTTGACATCTCTGGGCACTGATATTGTGTCATTGATAAAACAGTTTGTGACAGTAAAACTTTGTTTTAATTGTCCATGAAACCTTGAATACAAGATTTGACTTGTAATTAAGCTACATGTACAGGTAGACGTTTTAGCTACTCTGTGAATCAAAAGACTTAATCATTAGAAATTTTATTCTGATTAAGAAGAATTAATTTTCTGTGGCAGCAGTTCTCTCAAAAGGTACATCATGTGGCTATTTAGAAAGAGTCATTATTCAACTTTACAATCAGTTTATCAGATTATGTTTTTGTCAGTTTTAACAGAACTTTTAATTATTGGCTTTATAGTGCCAAGGAAATGGAAGGAGTGTCTTCCCAATGGACACTCTGAGGCAGTTAACCTGGGCTGTCTTTGGCAGATATTGAACTGTAATTCTTGGATTACAAGTCCTATGCTCTACCTGCTGAGCTACTACAGCTCCTCTCTGAGTAAATGAACCAATATGGGTTATTATTATCCTTCATGCAGGTGAAATTTATGTCTTTCTGCATTTTCAAAACAAACCAGCCTCAGTTTCAAGGTTTAGTTCTAGCTACTATTGTGTCTTTATGTTAGGATATTCATAATATAGCTTGGGAAATGTCTGCAATGTAGATTTCATGAAAAAAAGTTTTCGTTGGAACATGTTTGTATTTCTTCTACACAGATGATAAAGGACCAGACCATCTTCATGGTATGTATGATTTATTTTAATCAAAAGTGTTGTTATTTATTTATTGATGGTGGAAGAAAAGAGGTTTTTGTTTTGTTTTGTTTTTGTAATGTTGTCGGGTTGGGTGGGATGTACACAGATTATTTTCTTTTAATTTGGCCCATAGTCATCAAGCTGTTTGAGGACAAATATTTGGATGCATGCTCAAATTTCAAAACATTTCATGGTACATAACTTAATGTCGAGAGAAGTAAAGATCACTAAAAGTCTGGTTGTACCTAGTTTGTATATTGGCATACATCTCATCAGATCTCAGTGATGTTGAAGAGTACATGTAAGTTCGTTTTTTGTTTTTTATTTTAGAGTTTTGAGTGCAAGTTCATTTTAGTGTCAAGACAGTTTCATGACTATTAGGTCTGAATAGACATGATACATGCTTAGTTTTATGACTGGGGGCCTGAATAAGACATTATGTGTGTTCAGTTCATGACAATGAGGCCTGAATAGACATTATGTGTGCTCAGTTTCATGACTATGAGGCCTGAATAGACATGATTCATGCTCAGTTTCATGGCTGTGGGGCCTGAAGAGACCTGATATGTGCTCATTTTCATGACTATGAGGCCTTAATAGATGTGACATTTGCTCAGTTTGATGACTATGGGGCCTGAATAGATGTGATATGTGCTCAGTTTCATGACTATGGAGCTTGGGTAAACATGATATGTGCTCAGACAGTTTCATGACTGGAGCCTGAGTAGGTATGATATGCACTCAGACTGTTTCATGACCGTGGGGCCCCGTCATGCTTTCACAACCTCTTGACCATGAGCATATGACAAACAGTGATCCCGCTTTATAAAATGGTTCATGGGAGCCTGGTACTTTGTTGTAAAAGAAGAGCATGTTGTATACAAAACCATATAAATTGGACGTTTAATGAAATGAAACTATATAATAATTGGTTTTCAGCATCCATGTAGTACAGTGGTATGCATCTTTAGCATGTAATAGTACATCAGCACAATAGTGGCTATATGGTGCTGATTAAAAGTGAAGTTATAAATAAGGGACTGAAATATAAAATACAGCAGTGATAGAAATAAAGTAAGTCAACTCAGTCAGATCCATGACCATCCATGTGTTATATGAGGGCCTTTAAAGTGAGGAACCACTGTGCTGCACAGATTTTAAAGACCTCGTGATTTTGAAACTACAATAAGGGCTTGCAATAAACTAATTTGTCAGTATGCTGTATGTGTTAATACATGACATTAAGAAATCATATGTAAATCTGAAATTTTATTTAGGTAAGACAAAAGTTTGAGCTGATTGCTTACTCGTTTTGGGACATTTTATGAAAGTATGGTCTGATTTTGTATTGTTTTGTTCACTATTAAACATCCAAAGCCTAATTTCATTGGAAGCTTACTTTTCAAGATGTAATTTTTCTTGTACAAGTATTTTTCTGATTTATTGATATTTTAGCCACCAACTGTGCCAACTGAAAGTTTCAAATTTAACCCTGACCATGAGGACATACCAGTATCAACGAAAAACGTACCCATCGTCAAGACAGAGAAACGCACTGTTATATATGAAAAAGATGGCATCCCTGTGGAAACTGAGGACAGCATCTTAATTAGTTCCTCTTCCCACAGCACACGGTCACAAACAATAGAAACAACTACAGTATGTACCTAGCTACCTAGCTAGCCTTCTTGCTATTTACTTATTATCCACCCTGCTGTATACCATGCCATTTGTTCACATTTTGTTAAAGAGCTTGCAACACACCAAGACTTAACCCTTTCCCTCATAGTTCCTATGAATGAATTTAGCTCAGTATGCATGTCTCTTGCTACATTGTACAAGGACCTATCAATAGACCAGCATGTCAACAGCTTAACCATATCCCATTATGGCTGGCTGGGAAAAACTGCACATTGATATATGCATATTTAAAGCTTTTAGATTCAATATTTAGTACTTATTGTTTCTTTCTAAAACTTATCTGATAAACAGCAAGATTATTGCTTGCCTATACGGCAAGCAGCAAGTCCCAGGTCTGTGTGCTATTATTGGATTCTGTTGAATGTTGGGCTTCAGTATTGGCTTTCATTGTTATTGCTGTGTCAGCTACTTGGGCTTGTTTTGTTTGGGGTTTTTTGTTTATAAAATGCTTCTTTTGTGAATACTGACAAGGTCTTGAGATGAAAATAATGCTCAAAATTGAGTATGGATTCCATGATTCTGCCGGGAAAGATAGTGGCAGCCATTTGTATGTGGAAGAATTTCTGATGCTCTCTTGTCTGTAATTGGCTGTTTAGGATTGCATCTACTATGCTTTCACACAATGACATTGTAAAAACTTTCATAAAGCTTATTTTACATGGGTGGGTATTCCCAACATGTGGACATAAGAATGAACCATGTAAACGGTAGTTGTTCACCAGGGGCATCTGGAAGTACATGTATGGAGATCTGGCAAAGGCATTGAAATGCGCTTATATTAAAATGCAGTAGAGGCATCAGAAGGCATTTGCATTGGACGAGGTAGGGGCATCCTGATATGCATGTATGTGGGAAAGGGTTAACACATCTGTGTGTCTGTGTTTTGTTTTTGTTTTTTGTTTATTGCCATGCTGCAGTTTAGATGAGCGTACCGAATCAAACCAGTAAAGACATGGGTTAAAAGAAATTCTGTCATGTTGTATACGATTCAGCCACCCAGCTTACAGAATTTTGTGTGATTATTAATTTGCAGAAATTGCCAACTTGTAGTTTGCTATTCTGCACTATACAGACCTTACATTAATGAGAACTACAGCAAAAAAATAAAGGATAAAAACTCGGACTTGAATTCTTTAGTGCTAAAAAAGTAAACCTGTTTTAGCAGACATCTCCATACTCAGAATAATAAAGAGAACAACATTCATTGTTCCATTTTCTTAGCTTTATGATCATTTTCAACCAGCTGTATACAGGACACCTACCATTAAACGATATATATTTCTGATCTCTTTACTGTGTTTTGCAGGCATGTTTGGTGTACTATTTTAATTGACTGAATTGGCAGTGGGGATTAGGTGGGGGTTAAGCCTAGAGTGTGCAGGATGAGGTGCATGTCTTCCTCCTCCCTTCATTTTTCCGAATTGTAAATTTGTATACTGTTACTGCCAGTCACAGCGTGTTGTTTTTGTTTTGTTCACTGATGACTACGTGCATTGCATGGAGTGAAGTTGAATATGCATGCATGCATTTTTTTTTTGTGGTCTACAGGGCTGAAAACAGGACCCCAATCTCGTTGTAAATGTATGTCACTTCTGCAATAAAATATTTTAAAATCGTGCAGAATTCCCATGTGCAGGTCATACAAATATTTCCATTTGACCATTTTTTTTGTTTTGTAAAAAAAGGTACCAGGTCCCATTGCCAGAAAGAGGCTGGGAATCCCTGTCATGTCAACATAATATCCTTTTTACCATCTCTATTTCTGGAGCAGTTTACTTTCAGGCTGCTCCCTGCTTTATCTCAGTTACTTTGTATGGGGAAATTTCACAGTTTTCGCAACCATGTTAAAAAACACACAAGTTTAACTATGCAGTAATCAAGTAAAATAATCAGGAAATTACTAAGTTATTTAAAATATTCAGTAATGAAACTTTGATAATTGTGAAGTTTCCTCATTAATGTAATGATAAAAAGAAAATTTTCAGTGCATTTAGCACAAACCCAACTATTCTTTGCTAATACATATACAGTTCAGCAACAGGGAAATGTTCCTTAATTGGCCTTCCTTAATCATGCTTCCTGTCTACACTGGCCTTATATTTTGGTCCTTATAAGGTCACTCTCATACAAGCCACTTTGGTAAAATGGCAGTAATACCAGCTGTGTTGGGGTGTATATTGGATTAACTCCTTTAAGATTTATAGGCCTGCTTCTGTTAAACATAAAGCAAATGCAAATACTGTATATACTTGCTTTGAAGTTGGATCCATCTGCAAACTACATAGACCCAGATCTGCCATAAACTTATGTGCCAACAGATCTGGATCTATGAAGCTTGTTAGGAATAATCAGTAGAACAACATAGACCCTAATCTGCCATAACATAATGTACCAGCAGATATGGGTCTGTACAGTTAAGATTAATTAGTGGAGCAGACAACTCTGATCTGTAGGCAAATTATGTACTGGCAGACCAAGGTCTATGCTGTGTGCACCTGACGTGTAAGCAAGTATATGTGGTATAAGTGTTAATAAAATCACTTGTGACAAACCCATTAGTACAAAGGACCCTTCAAAATTAAACTGAAAAAAAAAAAAGACATTATTTAGCCAAGCCAATCCATCCGTTGCAGAATTTCACTGTTGATAAGCTGTACAGTAGTCTTTTCATGGAAATGCTTCATTTATCATGTCAATCACCAAATAAAGCTTTGTAGTGTGAAATTCACAAAAATTTATTTTTTGCATGGGCTTTGTTTTGAAATTAATACTGTGTTCAAAGTGCATGAAATGTGCATCCTGTTGTAAGACTTTCATTTACAGGACTTTTCTTTTCTTTCCTTTCATTTTCATAATACTATACATAAAATTAACAAGTATAGAATACATTTATGTATTCAGGAAATATTCAATTTGAGTAATGATGTCCAAAATATATTCAAATAATAATCTTTCATATGCAGTGTGATTGTTTGTGTCATAATTGTAGTTGATGTGTTCAATTTGGCCTTTTTTGCATGTGTGCACCATTGTAAGATATCACTGTGAAAAATCCTACAAATTTTGTCTCACCTGGCAAGAAAAATCATGTGGGCATAATGGTATGATCCTTTGTCCATTGTACAAAGTGTGTTGTCAGTTTTGTGTCATCTATCCACAATGTTCATTGTCTTAAAAATCATTCAACAGAATTTGACTGGATGCAGAAGGTCACGGGTTCATACCCCAGCCGAATCATACCAAAGACTTATAAAAATGGTACTGCTGCCTTGCTTGGCGCTCAGCATTAAGAGGGCAGTGTTAGGACTGGTTGGCCTGGTGTCGGGATAATGTGACTTGGTGGGACATGATGCTACATGTCTGCAGCATGATGCCCTTGCGCTAGACATCACTATAAACTGCCACACTGCAGACATCATAGCAATATGACTGAAAAATTGTCAAAGCTTTATTAAAAATCCAAATCACACACACACAGACAGACAGACACACACACATACCATAAGATGCATGTGTCATTTCATATCTGAATATAGGAAAAAAACTAAATAACTGCTCAGAAACTTCAATTTGACCATTTTTTGGTTTAAATGACTCAACAGCCTTTGACAGAATTGACACAAAGTAGTCAGGCATGGAAGGCTTCCAGGTTCATGCAAACAATACCAATCTGACATCAGATATGACCACCATTACTAAAAGTTTCAAAACCTGTACCTGACATTTTTTCAGAATTGCTTAGCAGAATTTGACAAAATTGTGCAGAATGCATTCTGTCGTGAAGGGCTTTTAAGTTTATACAAATTATATAAATCTGGTTTTAATTATGGCTAGTGCTGTTAAAAATAGAAAAACCATTAACAACTTAAAAAACATCAGACTTTGTTCAAATTTGATAGGAACTGCACTAGTTAGAATGTCTTTAAGATTTATGAAACTGATGTTGTTCTGTAATCAAATATGGCTTCTGTTAGTAAGGGTAGGAAACACAGTTACATACCTTTATGTAAAAAAACACTCCTTTTGAGAATTTGACACAATATATCCTGGCATATTGCTTTTCTGCATTAGAGTAATACTGATATGCTTATTATTATTTGATCCACACGGTAGATAAATATTTGTTACCTTAGAGTTTATGAGAACTTCTGATGATTTTGAATGGAGTCTTATAGTATCCTATAGCTTGCTTCCCTTGCTATCAAGGAATTACCTCCCCATAGTAGGTATTTTACTGATCACTTCAAGGTGAAAACATACAAGCTATATTCCTTTTTAGTTGATATCAGTTTTGATATGTTAAATTATATAAATGTACAATTTTTTATATTTGATTAAGAATAATACTTGGAAAAAAGTCTTTCCGGTAGATACTTACAGTGAAGAACCTACTACGGGAGGCAGTCTCTTGCAGGTAATGGAGGTAATTTGTACATGCTGACAATAAATTTAGAGACCCTCAAGTTTAAAGGATATCTGTAATATGGAAAGTAATATAGATGTTCCAGGATAGAAGGTTAATCAGGTTTGTCATTGTTGGGTAAATGTCTTTTGTAAATGAAATTCATGTACATTATTTACATGTGTATGTACACACCAACAGCACTCAGTACTGACCCCAATTTGCCATCACATGATACACTGACAAATCAGGGTTGACAATACTTGGATGAAATCACAAGTAGCATAAACATTGTAGACCCTGATATGCCAGCTCTTTAAGGGACTGCAGATCTGAGTCTGCTGATTTGGTATGTGTTTTAGCCATATAAATAGAGTAGTATGCAAGAATTATTCTGTTACATACCATTTTGGAATGCCGATAAAAGGAATTCATTGTTTTTGAGAGGTGGGTACCAATTTTTGTGGCTGTCATCATCCATGGATTTAAAAACCCAGTGATCATTTTGTGTTTATATCAGCAACAGTTCAGTCCATAAAATTAAGCACCAACAAAGATGTCAGGTTTCACAAAGCCACAAAAATTGATACCCATGAAATTTACAATTTCACAGTGCTTTTTGTAAAGAATATTGTATAAAAAAATTAGAAATTTATAGAAAGAGAATGTCATTTATGTGACAGCATCTATCAGGCCACCAGAATTGGTTATACATGTCAGACATGTTCTTCAGAACTGATTGCTTAACCATCCATAAAATGCCCAAAATTGGGTGTTCCTGTTAAGATATTCCTGTTAAAGCTTTATAAATAATTGTTTGAACTTCATCTTGTACATGGAAACTGATCTTACCTTATTCATAGGATGTCTGTTTATTTCAATAGGTACGATTATGCTTTGGTGCTACAGTACATGTAACCTAACTAGTTCCCTGCCTTAATTAGGTTTGGAAGTAAATACAGTGTAATTTGATTTCATTGGTCTAAAAGGACCTGCAACAAACAGGTAATTTTTTTCAAAGACTGTGGAAAGAGATGTTATATATTTGCTATTCAAATTTGAATATATGTTGATAACTGCTGCTTTGTACTGTCCATTTGCTGTCCCTTGATTGGTTATTCTAGCATCAGGTCTTTCAAATTTGCTCATTGGCTGCTGATGCATTATCCAAATAAGGCCACCATGACTGAAAAAGAGAAAAAACAAACTTTAAAACAGCTAAATAACAGAATTTTACCAGATTTGACTGAAAGCATCCTGACTTGAAAGTCTTCCAAAACTTTTCATATGATGATGATCTGCCATCAGATATGGCCACTATGACTAAAATTAGAGTAAAAAACTTTAAACAACTTCTCATACACCACTCTATGGAATTTGACCAAATTTGACAGAAAACACCCAGTCATTAAGCTCTTTCAGAATGTTTTCTAATGATGCCAGTCCACCATCAGATATAGCCACAATTATAGAGAAAAAAAATTAAATAGAAAATCTTTAAATGACTTCTCGTACAATTCTCAGCAGAATTTGACAGAAGGATCCTAGCATAAAGAGCTTTAAATAATGCTGTCAATTGTCAGATATAGCTACCATATCTAAGACTAGAGAACTCTTCTCAAAAACTATTCGAATAAAATGTACTGGCTTTATGGTCAAATTGCTTTCAAAATGTCAAAAATTTAATTTACTGCAACAGATTAGGCCAACCCAATCCTGCTGCTATCTTAAGTCGCTGATATTTATATGATCAGCCATTGAAAGAGAAGTGAATTTATGAAAACAGTGGGGGGGGATGGTGATGTGGTGAAGTATTTATTTGAACGACTTTTCAAACACCACACAATAGAAATGGACCAGGGGATGCTGGTGGCTGAGTGGTCTAAAGTGCTTGCCTTTACATATCACCGCCATCTCACGGCATGGGTTTGAGTCTCATCTCAGACAATGTGCGTATGTGAGAAAGCTTGCCAATAGTTACTGTGGATTGATGGTTGTTACTGGGTTTTTTCCTGGGTTCTTCCTCCACCAGTTACACTGGTCACCCTGTAAGGCCTATCATGAGCTGAAAAATGGCATTAAACCCAAAACAAAAACAGAAATAGACTAAATATGGCTGCTGTTGCTGCTAAAAATAAAAAAGATTTAATAACTTCCAGAAAGCTGCTTAACTTGGTTTGATCACATTTGACAGTGTCCTTGCTTGAAGGCTTTTCGATGTAACAGGAATGGTGATTATCCATCATCCAATATGGCCATCGTTACAAAAAACTGAACATTATTTACTCAGTAAAATTTGACAAACTCCAACGTGGAAGCCTTTCAGTGCTTGTCACATGATGCTGATATGCCATCAGATATGAATGAAGCTATAAAAACTAAAGAAATCTTGAAATGGTTTGTTTTCATAACATTTTTACAGAAAGTGACTCCGATTCTTTGCCAACTGCTCTTGAGTTCAGGTTTTAGGCAGATGTCAGTCAGGTGAGCAGTCTCACACTGTTTGGGCCACTTGTTTAATTTTAGACAAAGGCATTATGATATCTGTTGGTAAATCAGGCTTTTATACAGTAATTGAAATGCATGTGCTTTCACTCCCTTACAGTACAAGACAGAGAAAGATGGTGTAGTTGAGACAAGGGTGGAGAGGAAGATCACAGTCACAAGTGATGACGCTGATAATGCTGATGATGATGACGATGTAAGGAAGCAATTTTTATTCTTACTTATGGGACATGGGTATCAGCAAATTGGTAGTGTTTTCAACAGTATTAAGATTATGTGTTGAAAGGTTTTGAAAGTCCTGTAACATCCACCTTAGTGGCTGAATTTAACCGAAAATGTTGTAATGCAATACTCCTCATTATAAAATGCTGTTGGTGGGAACCATAGAGTATATTGCTTTTGAGCGAAACTGCCTTATAATGAAATACATTATGCAGTTCTCCCTCATTATAATGCTGTCAGTGGAACCATAGAGTATACTGCCTTGTAGTGAGACATCCTTTTAATGAAATACATTATACAGTTCTCCCTTATTATAATGCTGTAATTGGAAGCCATAGAGTATACTGCACTATAGCGAGACTGCCTTATAATGAAGTACACTAAAAATAAAATGTTAATACTTATAATAAAATGGGAGCCATGGATTTACCAATCGTATCAGAATGGTGTTATAATAAGGGCATTTTATTGAGGGGGGAACTCAAATTTGTTACGACTCAAATATTATCAGGGTTAGGATGATCTCTGGATTATCATATTGCCATCTACATTTGAGAGAACACTGCAGATTCCATATTTCAATTCTACCAAGATTTGTATCCTTGTGCTGCAGAAAGAAAAGGCTGAGATTATGTTATGTTCAAGATAAAGACTATAAACCTGTGGATATGATTCATGGTGTTATTCTAGATGTGCACAACGGGTTTAGAATTTTGATTCATTCCCAGTGGGAAGGGATTGACACTTGGAAAAACGTTTTTATTTATATAATTCTATATAAGCTGTTTAGTAATTTTTTGTTCAGTTTGTTTCAGAACACGTCTTATGTGGTTCAGAATAAACACTTAAAAATTGATGTACACCATCAGTTTTAGAATTTTTATTCATCATCTTGGGCTGCATATTCGGTGGATGACTGAATAATATGAAAACCATACTTGTCATGCAAGTCAAGATCAGCCATGGGATAATTTTCCCAGTTGTCAGTTCTTACACCCATTGACTTGGATCCTGGGTCACAACTTGGACATTATTGATTTCTGCTTCAAATACGTTCCCAGATCATGATAGAATAGTACCTCACAAATAAAGCCCATATCATTTGACTTGTTTTAGCAGCAGCAGTGCTGAAAGGTTACCTGCTTGCTAAGACAGATGAGATTGGTCTTCCCATGTATTGAGGCACCAGCTCCAGGCAGTCATCAGTTACAACTTCTTCTTTGATATAGGTACCAACAGCATTGTGGCTGATACCTCTTCATTTGCCAACTTTTTCATGACTTAGTTACTCAGGTTTACTAAGCTTTGATCAGATACTCTAAAATAATTAAAAAGCATTTTTTAAAATTTGTTTTGCCAAACAAATGGACCTAGATAGATTACAGTAAGTGGGGAAGGTGCCTCTGTTGAAGACCCCAATAACTCAAGTATCTTGTTCTTTCAGAGTGCATTTTTAGGAACGTGTGCTTCACAGTTCTCATTTGTTGACATGGTCCTCCCAGGACAAAAATAAAAACATCATTTAGGCTCAGGAACTAAATACAGCATGTGATATGCAGTTTTATCAAGATACGCTATCCTCAGAGTAAATGTTGCAATTTGTCAAGGATTGAAGGATATCAAACCATATTTACTTCATAACACCTATTCCACTGCCTCATAGAGGTGGTTAGAAAACCAGCTGCAAAAGAGGCAAACCTTTTTGTATGCCCAGTGTCCCAGATCCAGTTTTTGTTCCAAAGTAAGAAAAGCAGAAAAATTCCTTTAATCTTGCCAGATGGGGAATCCCACCTCCAAGTCCTTTTTCTTAGTGACTGTCCATTTTCCAAGAGCTGCCAGGGACAAATCATTGGAAGACAATGATCCATTTTGACCCAGGTTCTCTCCCTAATGACCTTTGTGCAGAAAATGGCATCATGCTTGCAATACACTTGATCAACATCCTGGTGAGGGAAAGATGCCAACATTTTACCATGGATTCAGAGAGACATGGACCAAATAAACTGTAGGTTTTGTAGATTATCTTGGGGAGCCTCCAGATCAATTTCAACAAACCTTCCCTGCAATCTTCTTCCAGAGACCTGTACAAATACAATATTGTACAGAAGGATATTAATATTCTCCATCTTGAATTGAGTAGTTGACCTTCTTGAATTAAGTTTGTCTTCTTCAAGAGGCTGCGTTGAAAATCATCATGGTAGAGTCCTCCACCAGTTCAAAGAGTTGAATTACAGCCTGGGAGTTTCTTTGCCTTTTGGATCTTTGAGGTGAAGTGAGGGATCTGCTTGTTTTGGGCCACTTGTTCATTTGCCCTGCTTATGATCCATCTATCCCATTGGTGGCTGAAACTTTAACCTCTGAACCAAAATTATCAAAGTTACAGGTTACATGAAGTCTGTTCTCTTGAAATTGGAGGGACCTTCACTTTTGGTGGGTATCTCGCTACAGTATTAACCTCTGGAAATCACAGTCTAACCAGCTAACTAGGATGCCTGTCTCTTGCCCTTTTTTTTTTTTTTGAAGGAGTGAGAGAAGTTTGACCCAATCAAGAATGCTTCACTTACATCAGTCTTGTGCAGAGCAAGGCATAGTTGAATACCTGCAAATTGAGGCAGATGTCCAGAAGGGCATTCTTCTTCTGAAACTTCAACTACCTTCTGGTTTGGGAATTTTCTTTGGTGGCATCATGCAAGACAAAACTTGCATTGAAGTCTGTAATATCCCAAGTATGTTCAGTGTCCTAGCAGGCTCACTGTTCCAACTGAATCGGCTGATCCACACAGAATGGCCCATTCACCCCTTAGTCCCCAATCAGATCTGCACCCTCTGGGGGTGATCTTGTTTGGACTTCTTTGCAGTGAGATGGAATGCTATGCTTCCAACCTTTATCTTGCAAGTCCTATATATAAAATCCTGGACAGTTGATGGCCTTCAGCTTAACTGCATCTTAGTGTCAACTGATCCTGTCTCCTAGGGAAAAAATAAATAAATAACTGACCTCTTGAATCAAGCAGTCGAGATTCCTAGGAAAATCCAGTCTTGTCTCCTGCTGAAACACCATGCAAACAGGTTTTCCATCCAGCCCAAGAGGTGTTGAACCTGCATGCCTTGCTCATATCAAACAACACCTCAGCAACATTTCTTTGAAGAAGTGGTGAACAGAATTGCTCAAGCAAACTTTAAAATCTTTTAAGTGGAAATGTAGTTTTCACCAAGTAGTAGAGCCTCCATTGGTTCAGCAGAGAAAACATCGGTTCCTGTAAAGCCTTGTTTTCACAGTAACTAAAGTCCTTCAGCCACAATCAAGGGCTAATGTTTCACTGTTCAGACATGTTATGATTTCAGGGAAGTGGGGGACAAGACCACAGAACAAAGATCTCTCTGACCTAATTTGTACTTTTTCTCAAAGGAAGGCCTTGGACCTTTGTCTGAAATGGAACAGAGCTTTGGTTCTGATGTGGCTGAACAAGTCAATCCTTTGAATTATTGCCCATAACCTCTGTCACTTTCCTTGCAAGACCTGCTTCCTTGCCGTTCTAACTACAGGATGCAGAATCTCTGAGATTCATGCTTCACTGGTTGACTAGAACTATTGGCAATTATGCCATGATGGATTGGTTTCTAATATGATGACCCCTAATTTTTAAGTTGCTATGGAATGACTTCCCTTTATGGGAAATCATACTTTTGTTTAGAATCTGTTTTCCTTGGAGGCTTTTCCCAGGGAGCAATTGCTAGACCAAGTCAGGGCAGTGAAGAGTTGGTGAACTGAACCAATCTGATGACTGGGTACTTGTTTTGTTCTTAGAATTCAAAGAAAGAAGTGACAATATTTCTTGCCAGGCTCTGTGGTCCTGCACATATCAGCTCATAAGCTTTCCATTTGCATAGCATTTGAGTGCAGCTGTTCCCTACCTGAAGTCATAAAAGCTGTTTGATGGAGGTGAGAGAAATTGTCCAGCCTTTAGATCTGAGACCTTTCATCAGAAAGGAATCAATTGAACCTGGAGAGAACTGCATTAGCAGTTCTGCGACATGTCTTGCCGAGTTGTTTAGTTGCTTAGCTTTCCACTGGATTTGCAGATTAACAGGAGGACAATTAAGTTTAGCAAGACTGACCATTCTTGGAACTGTGCTAACCCTAGCCATTATTTCTCACAAGTTGCTTCACAAATGTTACGAGACTAGAGACAGGGCCTGACCGCTCTCGAGGCCTAGTGGTTAGAGCATCTGCCTCGGATGTGGGAGGTCTTGAGTTCAATCCCTGGCCGAGTCATTCCAAAGACTTATAAAAATGGTACTAACAGCTGCCTCACTTGGCGCTCGGCATTAAGAGGTTAGTGTTAGGATTGGTCGACCTGGTGTCAGGATGATGTGACTGGGTGGGACATGATGCTACATGTCTGCGGCATGATGCCACAGTGCTAGACATCACTATAAACTGCCACACTGCAGACATTGTAGCAATATGACTGAAAATTTTTTAAAGCTACATTAAAAATCCAAATCACACACACACACACACACACACAGACACGGCCACCTCATGGGTAAGGAGATGTACCATAAATCCTGTAATTTTTTGTTTCCTTTCAACATTTCTACACAGTTGATCAATAAAATTCCTTTTCAGTTTTTTTAAAAAAGTTTTTCATTCATATAATTTTTTTTTGTAATTCAAAATATGTACTTTCTTGGTGGAAATGAAATAAAAATCTAAAACCTGCCATGTTTGAGAATTAATATATTCATACAAATATTGTAAAAGAAATGGCAAAAATAAAGAAAGTCTTTGCTTAAAGTCTTTTCTATGGATTGCTTATTATTTGCCTAATAGTTTTGCATATATTTAAGATCTTTTTTCAGTACTAGTGTGTGGAAAAAAAACCAACAGATAATAGCTGTTGTACATTAAACCAAAATTGCTACAGTAACTTTTGCCATTCTGTACATGAAAATAGTCAGATGTAGATCTTTCCAGTCATATCAACACATTGTATACCAGTATCCATAATTATTAGCAAAATTTGTATTGAGTGAATATAAATATTTACTGCACATCATGTCTTCCATTTTGCAAATCTATAAATAAATTATAAGACCGATCGGGTGGCCTAGTGGTTAGAGCATCCGCCTCGGATGCGGGAGGTTGTGGGTTCGATCCCCGGCGGAGTCATACCAAAGACTTACAGAAATGGTACTAACAGCTGCCTCGCTTGGCGCTCAACATTAAGAGGTTAGTGTTAGGACTGGTCGGCCTGGTGTCAGGATAATGTGACTGGGTGGGACATGATGCTACATATCTGCGGCATGATGCCCCAGTGCTATGCATCACTATAAACTGCCACACTGCAGACATCGTAGCAATATGACTGCCAAAATCCAAATCACACACACATAAATTATAATGAAACAGTCTAAATTATGATATATCAGTCAGTGCCTTTTTAATGACGACTTTATGACTTTGTACACAAGAGTTTTGTGTTAACTTATTAGCTGTTCTCTATAAGACCAGAAGAGCTTATGAGACGGTCTGTTTATCTATCGTTCACCATCCACACATCGATTGGTACAAGTTTGTTATTGCTACTCCTCCTAAGCTGCTAGGAGGATTGCCATGAAACTTACATTCATCCCAAGATCTAGTTGGTTCTAAATGAATATGTTGCTGCTCAGACATCCAAAATATCTTATAAATACTCCTCCTGAATAGACAGTCATATCAGCATGTTGTTTTTACCAAAAGACTTCTCATGATGTCTAGCTGGTCCAAAAAGAATCTGAAATCCAGTAGGGCCGCCATGAAAGCCATCTTCAAAATCTTGGTATTGCTACTTCTTCAACATGGATGGTCTTGTCAGCATGGGGTTTTCACTAAAAGACTTCTTATAATATTTTGCTAGTTCTAAATAAAATGGCAGCCATCATAGAATTGATGTCACATCTCTACTTGAACAAAAGGTCGTAATGGTGTGGGGTTTTCACCAGAAGATTTACTATGATGTCCAGTTGGTCTTGAATGAAAATGGTGCTGATCTGACATCTAATATGGCTATCACAGCAGGCACGTTGAAAATCTTGTTATTGCAACTTTTTGTAAACGGAAAGACACATCTTGAAATACGTAATCTCTACTCTTAAATTGGATGGCTATATCATACCATGTTGTTTTCACCAGTAGACTTCTTATGATACCTAGTTGGTCCTAAATGAAAATGGTGTCAGTCATACAGCCATTATGGCTGTTCCAACAACTGTCTTTAAAATCTTGCTATTGGTCTTCAGGATGCCTGAAAATATTTGGCCATTTGTTGTTAGAACAAGTTTGTTATCGATACTTCTAAACTAATTGGAGAATTGCCATTGAGCTTGACACAACATTTATCCCACGGTCTTGTTGGTCCTAGATGAAAATGGTGCTCCTCACACATCAAGTGTATTGAAAATCGTGTTATTGTTACTCCTCCTTAATGATGTTTAGTTGACCTAACTGAAAATGTGCCAGTCTAATGACTAGTATGGCAGCTATTTTGAAAATCATGTTATTGCTACTACTCCTGAATGGATGGTCATATCAACATGGGGATTTCGCTGAAAGATGTATGATATTTACTTGTAAATGAAAATGATGCTGATCTTGGGTCCAATATAGCCACCACAGCAACCATGTTGAAAATCCTATTGCATCTCCTTCTGAAGTTATATTGACAAGGGGATTTCACCAAAAGACTTTTTATGATGTCCAGTTGGACTTAGTGAACATGGTGCCTATCTAACAACCAGTATGGCCCCCTTACAGAGGCCATTGTGAAAAATCTTGTTATTGCTACTACTCCTGAAGGTATGGTCATATCAGTGTGAAGTTTGCAATAGAAGATTTCTAGCAATGTTTACTTGGTCCAAAAATGAAAATGATGCTGATCTAATTTCCAATATGACCACCACAGCAGCCATGTAAAAAAAATCCTTTTGCTACTCCTCCTGAAAGGAAGGTGATATTGACATGGGGTTTTGACCAAAAGACTTCTTATTGATATCTGCATGTTCCTAAATGAAAATCATGCTGCTGGTCTGGTGGCTGATATTGCTGTGACAGCAACCAGCTTGAAAATCTCATCACTGCTTCTTATGAATAAATGATCATTTGAACTAAAGACTTCTTATCTTTTGTTGCTCTTATATTAAAATGGTGCAGATCTGATGTCCAATATGTGGCCATCTTGAAAATTGTGCTTTAGCTTATTTTAAAGAGAAATTCATTTTAGCATGGGGTTTTCATCAGAACAGTTCTTGTAGTGTTTAGATGGTCCTAAATGAAAAGGACAAATTCTCAATAAGGGCACCATGTTGGCTGTCTCGAAAATATTGTTATCTCTACTCCCAAACAGATGGCTATATCAACATGAGGTTTTCACCAAAATTCTTCTTATGATATCTAGTTGGTCTTAAATGGTGCCAGTCTGATGCCCAGTATGACTGCCACAATGGCCATCTTGAAAATGTTGTTCTCGCTACAGCTCTTGAATGGAAAGCAATATCTTGAAAATATTATTGTCTCTACTACTTTTGTAAAGATTAATTTTACTTCAAGAAAAATATGTTTCCTCAATAATACTTACTGTATCAAAATATGGGCACACCCCACAAGCCCTCCCTGCAGTTGCATCCCTAGAAGAGTGCATACATTCACTCCAGTTAAAAATGATGATATGCAGGGTTTGCTTGCCATTCCGTATGTAACAAGGGAGACCATTCTCATCCAACTTCCATCTTGGTAATTAGGCAGCATTTTAGCTTGTGAGCTTATAGATTTGCAAGTTAGTGGTCATACTCCTAATGTATTATGACTGGGTAGGTATTATCAAAGAAATATATTTTGCTCCAGAAATTGTTATCTTTGTACTGTATACATACATTCATTTACTGGACTTCAGATGACCAGTGCATATATACAGCCATTACATTGTTCTGGAGTCCATCTTTACCATTATGGACTTTGCCCATAGACATTCAAACTTTCACATGAGAGTGATTCTAGAATCAGTGAAGAGTTTCATTTTATAACAGGGTACTGGACATAGAGAAAAGAATTCTTAAGGGTCTCTGCAGATTTAGCTATCATCTTCTATAAGATTACTAAAGAAAATGTTAAGTTTTTTTTCATATTTAGCAGAAGTTATTTGATGTAGCTGTTCTTAGGGAATGTAATTATTGTATAATATTCCAATATGACCAGTTATTAAGATTTCCTGATGTATATTGGTAGTTATATTTTGTCAAAATTTTTCTATCGCTGGCATGTTAGAAGATCAAGTAGTATCAAAACACACACGTTAGATCCAGCAGAAGTACATACACACATGCATGTGCACAAACACACACACAGTTAGAACCAGTAGTAAAACCAGACTCGCATGTATATTTGAGCTAGTAGTATAACCAGACATGCACATGCACACTGAGAACATATTACCACACACACAAGCACATGTTTGCAATCTAAAACATATATATGGGCATCTCTTGTATAGGATCCTTTTTTATTTTATAAAATGGCGGGAAAAAAATGAGTCACTACCTCTCTGAAAGAATAAGGTTGTCAGAATGGCTTCAGTTTAAACTTGTTTATCATGAATTTTACTGCTATAAATTTTGATGTTCAGCAAATCAAAAAGTGTTGAATTCAGCTGTGTTTGAAGAAGAATTATGCTATAGTAAATAATAAGTGTTCTGTGCAGTCCTTGATAATTATTCAATTCTTTCATTACAGCTTCTCGCAAAGGCCATTTTGGAGGTGACACAAATGAACAAAGACATGTCTGTGGAGAAAATAGACATCTGTCGTCAGATAGAAGAAAGTGGTTCAACTACTGTGTAATAGCACAGACATGTTGGTGAGTAGTACTGTGAAGGTTTGGCTGGGTATAAATCTTAGTTCATGAAATGAACAATGCACAAGGCATATAGTGTTACATTGATCTTGGTGCTCAATGCATTGATCCACATATAAGCCATTTGTCATATCCACAGTAGATTGTTACAAGATGTCACAAGTTTAAACAAGTTATTTGAATCAATGATTGGTATAGCACAAGTCATGCAGGTCATGTAGGCATTGAATACCAACTAAATCAGTAATGGGTGTCATTTTTAGCTCTTCTGGTCATAGACCAGAAGAGCTTATGGGATGATGTTTTGTCTGTCATCTGTCCATCTGTTAGCACCATTTTGTTGTTACTACTCATAAACTACTCCTAGGATTGCCTTGAAACTTTATCCAAAAAGTCATCCCATAGTCTAATTGGACCTAAATGTTGCTGCTCAGACATCCAGTATGGCCATCACACTGACCATTTTAAAAAATCATCTTGCTGCTCTTCCTGAATGGATGGTCATATCAACATGGGACATATCTGCTACTCAGTATGGCTACCACAGAGGCCATCTTGAAATTCTTGTCACTATTTATAATGCAAAGCATTCGACCATCAGATCTGAATTGACTTTGGTTAAAATATATTAGTATTAATTTTAAAACAAGAATTAGTATTTAATTTAAGATGGGTAAATTAGCCCACATGGTGCCATTCACATGCACTTTAGAAACAACTTGAGGTAGGAGTTGAATATATTTTCTTGCCCTACTTAAGATGACAAATTACCAGCAGTTCATCACATTTCCTGACCACATAGATCAGGAAGTGCTTTTGAGGCTTACGATTGATATGAAGCTGATTTTGAAATGGAGCTCAAAATAATTACTAAGCAACAATAATAATTTTTTTGTTCCAGAAGAAGGGGGAGCATAACAAATATTTACTTCTGATAATTTATCTGTCTTTGTTCTGCAGTTTATGAATTGAGAATTAGAAAGTCTTAAGGGTTTACTGTGCTACCACAAAACAATGCTATTTTTGACTTGAGAATTAGAAGGCCTTGAGGTTTTTGGCACAGAGCTCCCTCAGAACAATGTTGTTGATGGGAGCCCTGAAGTACATGGCAAGCAAGGATATGTAATAATTTGAACATTTTATCAACATCAGTGTGATGGAGTGTATTTTATATGACATTTTGATAGCAATAATTCAGCATTGAAGTGAAATTATGTATAAAAATATATAAGTTTGGTTGGTTGGTTGGTATTGAATGGTATAGCAGCATATCAGTGAAGGTATTGTGTTGGAAGAATGGGAGAAAAGTACCTTGCCTATGGAGATATGCCAACAGCTGACCCAGGCTTGTCCAGATATAATTTGAACCCATTTAGGTGTGAACCTAGTACTCTACCATTGAGCTATCACAGCTCTGCATTATACTAAGGTACCTAATAATGTGGGACAGCCATACTTTTTGTACGACATTTTATGGCTACAAACTGTTTACATTGTTAACTTTTTCAAGGAACCAAGAAAATTCTTTGATAATGTAATTTTTATTGAAAGCTGGAAAATGTATGCAACCTATATTGGTCATGTTTGTTAAGTCCCCAGTAACAGGAAGCGAGAAGGAACCATCACTTTTCTGCAGGTGGTATCCATATCAGAATCAGTTTCCTGAGATTCTGCTTGTTTTTCATTCGCATATCTCCTGAAGCCCTTGATAGATTTTCATCATACTTGACACAAATCACTTTGAACTAAGACTGTTCATTCTGACACTTCACTCATTTTGATCTTTCAGTCAAGGTCACAATCACAAAGATTATGTGTTATGGTTTTTGTTTTGGTTTTCATTTGCTTTTTATTCCTAAACCGTTTGATGATTTTCTTTTTACTTGGAATTAATTGAAGTTAAAACAATTCAGTCTGCAACAGGCTCACAAGTCACAGTTACCCTGGAGTCAAAGCTATAGTCAGAAAATTTGTGTTAAGGTTTTGGTTGAAGTTTGTTCCATTTGCTTGTATTTCCTAAAAGCCTTCATGGATTCTCTTTATAATTAAACAATTTGAAGCTAAGATGATTCCTTGTGTGACATGCTTGCTTAATGTTTTGATCATCAGGTCAAGGTCATATTATACAGTGATGTTTTGATCATGGGCTCAGCATACATGGACTATCTCTTCTTGCAAATTAGATTGGCATCTTTTCACAATTAAAAAATAAAAAATCATTACTACAAATTTCTTTTCTTCATTGGTTACCACTTTTTTTTTACTGGATTTGATTGTTGTCACGGTCTTCAAGTTTATTTTAACAGTTTTAAATATCATTCTTATAGATGCCACAAGTATGAATTTTGCAAAACCACAACAAAGTATGCCTTTTAATATAGATGGCTTCACAGTAATAAGTACTTGGTTTCAGACCTTGTAAGTCGGGGTTTTTTTATTTCAAAATCTAATTAACTCTTTTTTCATTTCAGGTTGTGTATGATGATGCAATATGAAGTTTTTCATCCCCACCTTCAAAGCAATTTGAAGACCGAGTGCCTCTCATCTTTGAAACATTAATGAAACATTGCTGTCATGGCATTCATTTTACAGACTTATTTTAACCCTATACATACATACATATATTTTATTCTTCATCATCATTGTTGATGACATTTTCTCAAGATGTCATGTTAAGCTTACACTCAGTGCTATATACAGAAGTACAAGGGAAACTGCAGTATTTGGATGTAAAAACAGTGCACATTGCCAAATTTCCAGAAGTGGCTGAAATAATCAATACTTGTCCCTTTTTTTCTCAAAATAAAGGCAGAATTTATAAATAAAGTATATTCCAAGAGTAAACTTGTTAGTGTACCAATAAAATTCAGAATATATTTTAAATATTTGTTAACTTCAGGATGTTTACAAATTTCTTTGTTGATCTGCTGCAGATTCCGAATGTTCAGATACGTCAGTCAGGTTTTCCCCAGAAAAGTTTAAAATTTTTGGGACCCATCCATTCTTGGTTGTTTGCATCGGTCATGTTATGCCATTGTAAATTGGTGAAATTAGAATTAAGAAATTTGAGATGTATGTATTTACCATTGAAGATTTGTAATTATTTCGGTATGTAACTGAAATCACAAAGATGTTGAGAGCATGACTTTGGCAGATTTCAGCAGGACAACAAAATCTGAAATGAACTATTCACTTAAACACTTGAATTACAAAATTGTATGCAAATATTTTATTACAGTAGGTTATAATTTACTTAGATGATTTCATTTGCAGCCAGTAGCATATATGATTATGTTTTGATCGCTCATTTGTAGCAAGATTTTCATAATTGTGACTGAGAGACTTAAAGTTTGTGTAGATAATTTGTTTTCCAGAATCTCCATGCAGATAGTAAGTGCTTTACCCCATTCTATCTTGGTCAGATTGAAATCCTTTTTAAATACATTGAAACCTATATTGGCAGACACCTTTATATTTTTATTTTTTTTTTTAAAACCCCAAAACATCTGTGTACATGAACATTTGTTAGCCAGTGTATTTAATTTCTTTTCACCTATTTTCGAAGATACATTCTTATATAGTACATCTGTTTACAAAGGACATTTGTGAACCCTGTCATACTTCATTTTTACACTTAACATCTACTTAAACGACACTTGACCACAGAAGACATTTTATGGTTGAAATAGTGTTCCTTATTTGACAGAATTTTTTTCCAGTTTCCTAAGAATACATTAGGAATAGAAATCTCCAGATTCTTATTTTCTTTTCATTATGATTTACTTGTGGCATAAATTGGGAAACTTGTGCCTTTTAACATACATATCTTTTATTTCACTTGTTTTTTTCTTGTTGGTTTTTTTTCGTTGTTCAAATAAACCTGTTTTGAATTTTTATGACATCATCCTAGCTATGATGTCTTTGCCAGATACAACCTTCATGCTTTGGATAGCATAGTTTTGAAATAAATAGGTATAATACATATAATGATATATACACAAAGTACATATGCAAACATTGTACATCTTGCACATTTGCATTTCCATCATCTTATTCACCTAGACATATTATAATTGTGTTTGAAACTAATTTATATTTCACTTTTTCATATAAGATGCTTAACATTTGTAACATGGATAGTTGAAACAACTTACTGCTGTGCAGACTAATAAATTTCAAAATGGTTCCTTTAACCTACAGTATTATTTAATAAGAAGATATACAATTTTAAGCAAAGATTTCTTCTTTTCCAAATGAAATGCATTGTTTTGTATAATGATGGCTAGTTTGTACACTTTGCTGTTGAAATGAAAAACAAAAAAACCCCAAAACTGTACAGAAGAATGGTTTTGAGTGCGATTAAAGCTGACATTTAATATTTGTTTCTTCATGTGAAGAAAAAGTTTTTGAATATTTGCTAACTATGAACTAAATAGGTGATGTTCTTTTCTTGTTTAGGTAATCTATATTCATATTTGAAATCGGAAAGTTATATTCTAGTAGGTAATGTTTTTAAAACCTTGTAGTTCTCTGATTAAGGTCTAAAAATTTAGTTTTCTTTTGCCTACGGTAGTTGTTATTTCCATGTGCAAACTTTGTAAAAATGTTTACAGGAAAGTATTTTTGAAACTTGTCATAATATTGTTTTTTCTCATGGCATGGGGTGGTGGGAGTCATGAGTTTGGACACTGTTTTCAGTACTATACCTGTATATTTCAAACATTCTTAAATTATGCACAGGATTAACTTTTTTCTTTTAACTTTTCTTCCTGTTGTCCCTGCTTCAAACTTTTTAAGGCTTTCCTGGGATACAATAAGAAAAGCCAAATTCTGTATAGTGCTGCTTGCATGAAAGTCCAGCCTTATTTTTTCTACTTTTTCTATTATGATCCAAGTACTTGTACTGCTTTTGAGTAACAGGCTTGAAACTTTTGCTTTTATTGCTCATCTGTTTTCCAAACTGATATGGGTTGGTTTGGTTGGATGCTTTAGGGCACAGCAGCAGAAGCGAGTTATTTTGTGCCGAGGCAATTTAGAATAAAGTGCCTTGCTGAAGGACACACCATAATAGCTGATCCAGGGTGGTCCATTGGTGGGATTTGAACCTGAACTCTTTCGATCATGAGTTTGGCCTGTTAAACATTGAGTTACCACAGCTCCCCAAACTGATATAGACCTTTGTTTCAGTAAAGTGAGGAATGTAGGTAGTATCTGTTATCATATTTTATGTTTGCCATTTGAATTTATTTGGTTGTCAAAGTTGCAGGTTGAATTACCCATTTACATCTTGATTTATTTGTATATGTACAGTGTGTAAAATATGCTAAATTTCAGATTCTATATAAATAAAAAATAGTGAATATTACTGTACTATTTGTATAATTGTAGATCATACTTTGATATCAGATTATTTATGAATGGTTTACTTGATGTCTGAATTTAAATGGCTAATGCATAGATGTACTATTCTATAAATAGAACCCATGTACAAAATATTAGGATTCACTGTACTTACATTTTATTGAATCTTACTTAAAAAAAAATAACCGAATTGTTTCTTGAGGGACAATTTAGATTAAATGAAAAGAAATATTTCTTTCCTGTATTTTCAGATCCTGTTATAAATGCCTTAAGATGCATCTTGACCTTACAAAGGTCCATTCTGTCCTTCTTTCATGTTTTTATATTCTGTGATTTATTATCATATGAGAATATTTTATAATTTTAGATAAACAAATAAACTTTTAGTTAGAGCTTTGGTTTAGGGATTTTTAAGAAGTTAGGCAAATTTTACATAGATGTTGCTTTTGTAATGGTAACTTGTACACACATTTAGTCTAAGCCTTCTGCCAGACCTTGCTTAATTCAGACAAAAACATTGCCTTATGGATTTTGTCAAAATTTGTTCAAAATTTGACAACTGTACTACATTTACTAAAATTTAAGAAAGTCAATGCTTTTGTGTAACAACCATGAAAGTTAAATAGAATTTTATGCACTTATGTTTTGTTAAATAATTGTGGTTAATTAATTATGCAGATAGAAATTTAGTAATTTGTTTTGCTGTCATTTAGTTATTTTCTGTTTTGAGCTTTCAATTATGAAAATTAAAAATTTTTTTATTCAGAGATGTCATTTTTTTGTGAGAGTAGGAGGATTTTTTTAATTGATTTTTGGACATGCTTCTTTTCTTATAGAAATATGTTTGACAAAAAGAATTACCCCATTTTTATAGAAAGCACTGCTTGTAAATATCATTAAATTTAAATTTGTAAATACTTTCTTATGAATGAGATTGGCAGCTTTTGTTTGCTCGATGTGTTTTTTTTAAAAAATTTTGTTCTCAGACCATATACACATTGGTAATGCTGATATACCCTGAAGTGCACAACATCACAAAAAGAAATGTAAAACTCCATATTGGTTCTTACTTGCCCCTTGCAGACTGCAGAAACTTTGTATAGCTCTTTTTAATAAAATTAGAGTATTTTTAAATTATTCATGTGTATTTACTTTTTTACCCCATCATTTGCAGGTAGCAAGATGTAGATATCACTTCCATAACAACAGCATAATCCTTAGATTTAGGGTGAAAGATTTTGTATTTCACTTCCATTTCTCTGACACTTTTGCATGTACAGTCATGTGACTTGGTGAGGACTATCTTCCAGTATACAGTGTGACCCCGCTATAACACTTTAGTTGAGGTCCATAGAAACTGACCATTTTATAGACCGAACCGTGTTATAACCAACCAATTCAGTTAGCTGAAGAAAATGATGCATTTACCTAAAATATGGCATGCAGGGGTGGGTATGGGTGGGAGGGTAATAAATGCAGGCACAAAAGTACGTACTTTTGATTAAATGAAGACAAACTAGTCTGAAAAAATTTGGATATTGACAACTTACATTTGTGTAGCACAATCCATAATCCGTTAAGTACTGTACTAATATATAATAAATCCATGAATTCAAGTATAGATCACAATTATAAACTTTATGTATGACTCGCATCCCGTTAGAAGACACAAATAACATATATATTTAAAAAATGGTTGTCCTCATTTTGATCTATATCTGATTGTCACTTAACAATTCACCTGAGTTGTCAAAGTAGCACATGGCTATAGCTGTTTACATGCTAAATGTACAGGTACTTAAATTGGTCTAGATTTTGGTAAGCTGGAGACTCATCTTGCCGAGGCTACCCAGGGGACGATGCTGTTGATAGGGAAATGAAAATTTGACGCAATTAAAAAGTTTAACAAACATCTTTGCAAGATACCCCATCTTCAGTTAACTTAATGACCATATATCTGTGGTTTCAAAAGATGGAAATTTAATCTGCGTTTTATGCTGCCATTGGTAGTGACCGTAAGCAGAGTTTTTTTTCATGCGAAAATGAAGCTTTCATGGCACAATAAATGTGTTCCAGTCACTTTGGAAAATGCAACAATCTAGCAGACTCCATTGTTTTTATTTAAGTTTGGTGCTGACTTCCTTTAATGAAAGGTTATTTGTTTTTATTGAAGGTTGTAGTCGGCTTTCTTTGATGAAGGGTGCATGTGTTATTGAAGTTGCTGCTGAAGGGCAGCTTTGGAGGACCAAACATGTCTGTTCCTTATTATGGCAGCAGCATCAAATAATTGTAGAACATTGATTGAGTGAATAGTATTCTTTGAAGTTTCACCAAAACTTTTTTTTCTGAGTATATTTTAAAAACAAAAGGAATTGGCTGTCGTTTGGTCAATTGTAGCAGTTACTTTTCCTGCCTTCAAAAGTTGGTCAATTGTAGACAGTCCCGGTAGCACAGATGGAACAACAAGTAGGTCTCTGGTTTTGTTTTTTTGGGGGGGGGTATGTGTCTGACATTTATGGTGGTGGAGTGATGCTGCCTTCCACTCGTGTGTCAGAATTTTTTTAAAAAAAAGGCCCACTGATGATGAATACACATGTTTTGTTCTGTTCTGACAGGGACTACTACAGAAAATGAGTGTTCCGATGGATAATCTGACACTATTTCGTCCAGAAGATTCATTATGAGATCGTGCCTCATCCAGAAATGTTAAAAAAAAGGGCCAAGATCTCACAGCATACAGTACTCGGGCCAGATGTCAGAATATGCAGATTATGATATAACAATGCACTGTTATGGTGGTTAGTCAATATGAACAATGAATTTGTTTATCTAACAATTTATAAATTCCAGTGCATTTTATATCAAGTTTGTGGCTTCCTTTCCTGGTGCCTCTGAATTTCTTCACTCCAAGTTGTATGTACAAGTTTAAACAGCCAACAATGGGGGGGGGGAATCGCCAGATGGTATATTTTGTCGCCAGTAAGGAAAATAAATTGCAATTTGCGACATTGGCAAAGCCCAGTGTGATCCCTTCTTAGCTTTTTTTTTTTGACACAAAACTTTGTGTACTTTTAAGAAGAAAAACTTTTTCGTGTATGAGATAAATACATGTATTGAAATTGCAGGAGTTATGCCACAATCGTCTTGTATTAGAATTCACACACGAGCTCTTCCCCACTATGATAAACTTTTTACACCTTT
>JAECUM010020537.1:0-25424 GCA_016617855.1 Megalonaias nervosa | reverse complement strand
ATATATATATAAACAAACAACTGTGCAATGCTGGTGGTTTCACACTTGTTCTGCACTGTTCTTTGTTAGTTCTTTTGAAGAATATACCATTATTCGGACCAAGGCGATCTTTATGTTCTAGTGAAATTTGGAAAAACTGTTCTTTGGCGTGTGATCTGTAACCGACATTTTTTCATGACCAATCATGTTAACTGTGTTTTCTGTATATAGATTAAACTTCTCGTTAATTCGAGTAGCTGTAATGATTGTGTCATTAATTATTTCTTAGACTTCAATACAAAATACCTTATGTTCGTTACCTTGACTTGGATATTGGTGCACTTCTCTTAACGCTGCAGTCTCTAAAAGATAATAAGCTTCAAAGAACAAATCTGAAACCGACAAGTTCGAATAATAAATAAGATCAATAAATAATATATGGATAACCTAGTTTTGTGCAGACTCTTGTCAGAATTTTAAAATTATTATTCAAAGTCGATCAAAAGAAAAAATGATTAATGATAAACTATTAGCACATACTTATAGACCATATATACTGCAAATTTATAATTCGTTACTATTTATTTGTAGGAAAAAATAAATCACTGATTTATACACTGATATTTGGCACAGATATTTCATATCACCGGCGCGCGTATACAACAAAGCACATGAATCGGGCAAGTCAACACTTTTTGACCGCATAGAGTTGATGAATTGTGAATGAATTTGAAATAATCCTTTATAGTTATGTTATGAAACCATTTTTATTGTTTTCTAATTCATCATTTCCATGGACACCATATTTGTGTTAACAATGCAAAGTTGATATTGGTTGATCTTATCCATTTCAGTAAACTCTATCGGACTATTTTGAGTGACTTTTCTAAGAAAGAAAAAGAACCGAAGTAGAGAAAAAGAAAATATACTTCCTTAGAAAGTACAATGGCCACCCCAGAAAGGAAGTTCCTGTCTGGACACTTCACTGAACTATGATATAGCTTATGTTCTCCGTTACACTTACGGGTGCATTGATCTGACGCGACAGTTTCTGTTGTACAGTGTCTTAGGAGATGACAGTCTGCAATCGTGGATCACTCGCATCAGCTGATTGTATTGAGTACATTTCTCTATCGATTGCAAGTTGTTCGGAAGAACACGAGATGGAACTGGTTGTAAATTGTAATCATATATTATCAATTAGATAAAGATAAATGAAATATATCAGAGTGAATTTAAACGAATAATTTTAATTAAATACCTGTTTTTGATGTAAAAAAATTTTTCATATATTTAAAGCAACGTGCTCTTCTCCACATTTCAGATGACAATTATATTGGAATATCTACTCTATTTAATCAAACATTTTCTCCTACATAATTTTATATTCTTTATATCGTCAAGTATATTTTATTGAAAACTTTCTTTAGATTATATAATAATAGAATGAATGATAATCACACCATAGAATATCGCATACATGAGAGAATGTGAAATAGTCCTCCCGTGTTATCGTTGGTTAGACTCCAGTCCATCAAGTTTGTGTGTGTGTGTGTGTGTGTGAGAGAGAGAGAGAGAGAGAGAGAGAGAGAGAGAGAGATGTGTGTGTGTGTGAGAGAGAGAGAGAGAGAGAGAGAGAGAGAGACTTTTACCGTTTTACCGTCTGTCTTCAGTACTAAAGGAACGTTCATGTTCGTACTAAGTTTGAAGATAAACATGGAAAATAACAACTACACTTCTTTGATGATTTGGTTGAAACCTCAGCAAATCTACGCAAGAATTACTATTTCATTTAATTAGATTCAGATGACTTAGTTGGCAGTGTTATAAATGTGGCTTGGCAGGAAGTGGAGATCTCAATAAATAACAAAGACAAAGAAAAGTGAATGGATTTGATACCTTGAATACATCAACGATTCCTCTTCCAACACATTAAACGAATTTCTGAACGGCGAAAACATGGTTTTTGTTTGAGCTCTAAATGTTATTGTTTTATTGCACTCGGGAAAACACAGTCCATCCTGTACATTAAATAAAACTCATATGATAGGTTGAATTGGTCTTAGATATTTTAGAAATTGATGATCTTATGAGGTTATTATTGCTGATAGATAGCATGTATATCTACGTTATAAAAAAAACTGATTGCTTTGTTATGTCTTAAAGGTAAGAACAGATCCAAAGGATTTACTTCAGTTGTAATAGAAGTTCCAAATGCATATCTTATGGATGGTCTGATGCTGCCGACGTAAGATGGAATTTCGACTGGATGAAGAATACTGAATCAGCTATCAATGGTAGTTTTCTATTATGTGTTGATAGTCATGACGTGCCGGTTAAAGGGAACCAAGCAATCGAAACAATCCAATCTGATTTTATCCCTTATTTGGATAACCTCCGATTCAAGAGTGTCTTATTAGCTTGAGCCTGGATAAGTCCTGTTCTTGTTAATAAGGACTATTTCCATCATCCTTGTTGGTCGCTTGGTACTTACCCGGTCTCCTATGACAAGGTGTAAGTTGATGTCCACTGCTATCATTGTTGTTGAGTCGCCGATAAATATTCCAAGCCGCTGGATCCTGCTTGATCTACCAAACGTAACAAGATATCGCTTCAGACGGACATAGATGAAAAGTTTTTTATACTAGGTAGTGTTATAGTGTCATAGATCATGCATAGAACCAATCAAACATGAATTTCTATGTCTGATCACCTCAGCAGATTCTTTGACAATATCTAACCTATAAAACATAGATATTAATTTTAAAGTACAGATAGGACACGAAGCGCATACTACTGGCATTGAGCATAATTGATTTATTGAATTATTTAGCTCTTGATCTCACCATGTTAATTAAATCGTCGACTGTATGTTTATGATCCCAGCAAATCTCTTACCAATGATAACACTAAAGGTCCGAATTAATTAAATAAGCGCTGTGTGCCGGTATTATTAATATGCATAATCTATGAGCTTTAACATTTTAACCAAAGTACGTAAAATATAGTCAAGGTGATAAAGAAATTTCTTAATTAAGCCAAAGTTTTGATAAATTACCCGCAAAGGCTACCAGTGTGCAATGTACATCCACTTGCAAAGAGCACAAACCCAGATGTGAGCGTATATGTAGGACTACGTTTATCGTTCCATTTATAATTTCACTCGCACAGTACGACCCGGATCTTCCGGGCCATGAAGCGGACGTGGCTTTGTACGAAGGATTTGGGTCCATATTTTTCGTTCTTTCTCCCTTTAATTTCAATAGACATCCTAGTACTGGTTTCCAGGCGCATTATAAAATTCAGTCTGAGTCTAAGTTAAACTTTTCGTTCCACATATAACCTAAATCTAAAAGCGTAGCCTATGATCACCCGGCTCGTTACAATAGCTAGATCGAGGTGTATGCTTTTCGTTTCACATATAATTTCAATCGAACAGCATGATCTGCATTCGTTGATGAAGTGCTGAGTCTATGCCGGTCGTTCCTCTCTAAATTCGATCAATCAACTGCATTTGTTTCTCTCTCTCTCTCTCTCTCTCTCTCTCTCTCTCTCTCTCTCTCTCTCTCTCTCTCTCTCCTCTTTCTGAAGTTCCAGCTTTCTTAACTCTAATTCCATCTTGTATTTCAATTTTAATTCCTTTACTTTTATATCAGAGTCTGATACAGACTTACTGATCTTACACTTTTATTCAAAACACTCTTTTCTACCAAATACTGGACCAAAATGTTTTTTATTTCTTGCTTCGTTAAGGAAGCTTTTGCCTCAGAAAGATCATATTTTCTGGCAAGTTCAAGCAATTCATCTTTTTTCAAACAATCCAACTGCTTCTGAGTAGGATTTGAAAGAAAGATCTCCACTTTTGATGACATTGTGAAAAAGCCTGTTGATTTCGCTAAAGATTCAAACAAAATGTGAAATAATACTTGGGATTTAAAATATTCTTACAACTAGGGGAATTTAAATTTCAAAAACAATTTTCTGAAATATTTTAGCCAAATTCATATATCCCAGACGAGACCCCAATTTCCTTGTTACGTGTCTAGGCTCGTACAAAAGTAACAAGAAAAGAGTGAAGCCAACAAGCTTTGTAAAATTTAACAAATAATTTATTTCCCTAGAAAACAAGGTAAAAATAAGAAAAAGGACTTACGGTTTATGAATCAAATCCAAATTAATCCAAGAATTAAAAATATAAGTCCTATCAAATAAAAGTCTTCAGTAAATCACAGTTGGAATCCCGATGAAATTCCAAGATGGAAGGCGATGACGTCTTCGATGGCCTGCTTTGTCCTGATGTGTCAACAGTTCTTTGTTGAATCACCAAGAATAATATTCCAGTTTTTGAATTGCGAATAATTTTCGATAAATGTCTTTGTCCAAGAATTCTGATGAGCACTAATATTTTCCAGGGAAAATAAATTACTTTAAACTGAATAAAATAAACAAAAATTCAACTCAAACTGGTCACAACAAATCACCTATGAGCTTCAAAGGTTTAAAGCACAACTGACTTGATTCTTATCATAACATGAGTATTAAGCCTATCTAAAACGCAAAACAGATTCCCGGATGGGGTCACGTGATCATCCTAGCAGAAACAACGCAGAAACATTACATGCCTAAAATCACGTACTCTAGTATAGCCTTAGCTAAAAATTATTCTTACTCTAGAAATGAATAATAAAATAAAAAGTTGTTTACACGAAACTGACACTGGTTCTGAATCTAGGTCAGCAAAAGATACAATGTTTCTACTACTGGCTGTTTATCAGGTCAAACAGAACTGAATTGAATTTCTAAAAAAAAAATCAAAGCCAGTAGACAAAATTATCATTATAATAACATGTAAAGGAATAAAAATAAAAATTAAAAAAAAAAATAAAACTAACAAACAAATAATTAAATTACATATACATAACAATAGTTCCCGAATGACTTCATCAACCGCCATATTTGTGGTCAGCTGGCAGATTTACCGTTGACTTTAAAGCAGGGGTCTCAAACTCAAACCACCCTGAGGGCCGCATGAGGGCATTTTCGATGGCCCAAGGGTCGCACCACCTTTGTAATATCTCATGACACCATGTGACGCTAATCATTTTGCGGGCCACAGGATATGGCTTGGCGGGCCGCATGTAACCCGCGGGCGGCGTGTTTGAGACCACTGCTTTATATGGTGTACAGAAGTTGAAATAAATTCACTGAATCTCAAGATAGTCTTATGAAAATTACATATATAAACAGAACGCAAATCAAGCTTTCTGTTAGTATCTATATTTGCGATTTATAAGTTGAATTTGCTTCAGTGTGCTTTGTTAAAAATGGTAAATTTTGGTGATCGCATATAGGAGAAACTGCCATTTTGCCAATCGTCCAGGTAAAATCGGTAGAATATTGTCTGCTAGTGACCTTATCGGGAAGCATCTATTATCCCTTCGCCGACCAAAGCTTAAGTTACGTCTATATGTTAAGAGCAATTAATTAGTTCCAAATACGTGTGGCCCCATTACTTTTTTAATTTTCATGACTAACTGAAGTCAGTCTAATGTATCTATTGGAAGTAATTGTAATCTTTAAAAAGTGTGTTAATATGTGTTTCTGCAAAGCGTAAAATTGCCGATGCTTATTGGAGCACTTCCGTTGTCAAATCTTCATTTTCGGCTGTGCGTAGTTCTGCACGTTGTAAAGCTCTTCAATTTTGGATGTTTGTAAATCTTGCTTGTAGTTCGCAATCCCGTAATGCCTAAAAAGAAGTGATCGTTTTGAAAAACACCGAAATTTGTGAAGCTTGCGTGCCACCTTATCTACCAGGGCATTGATAGTCAGAACAGGGTCAATGCTGTTCGATCCTGCATCCTCTGATCAGTTATAAAAGGACAATCTGCTGGCCCATAATAAGAAGCGGATCTGGGTCTATGCTCCTCGTTCCACTTGTAATATTAATTCTAACACTGGTCAGCTGGCGCTTAATAAGGTACCTTTAAACAGGCTACTAGGATTGGCCTCGTCTCTCCTTCGTTATTAACAGTTTTTTCAAGAATTTATTATTTCCACTTGCATGCACAAGGGGACGATTCTAGTGCAGAAACATAGTTACTCAAGCTGATATCGAGATTAAGGTTTTGCACATAGTTACTCAAGCTGATGTCGAGACTCAGGTTTTGCCTATAAACGTGCATGTGGGGCTGTCCATTTGTTTTTATGATTTACCATAATTTTCATATTTTTATAGGAAATTTGTCCATTCCGGGTCCACATTCCTCTTCATCAAAGTACACTCTGGGACGCAACTGTTACTGCCTTATACATGAAATGTCTCCATTTTTTTCAGAATAAGTATTTATGGGATTGAAAATGGTCAGCTCTAGTAATTATTAAGCCTGTTGGCAGCTTGGTGTGACTTTAAATGAGATAATCATAAAATGATTAGGCTTTCCGTGCCAATCTCTACTATTTCGGTTTTTACGTTCTCTAACGAAACTGAAAATGTATACATGCTGATGGTCATTGATATTCACAGCGGATGGTTTCGACGGCGTGGTCCTTTACCGTGACCGTACATGCTGATTGTTGATGTTCATTTATCAGCGGATGCTCTCGAAGGTTTGTTTCTTTACTATGGCCGCACACGTCGATTATTAATGTTCATTTTAACAGCAGATGGATTCGAAGGTGTGTTCCTTTACTGTGGTCGTACATGTTAATTAATTATGTTCATCTATCATCTCATGGTTTTGAGGGTGCGGACCGTTATTGTGGCCTTACATGTTGATTATTAATATTCATTTATCAGCAGATGCTTTCTAAGGTGTGGTCCTTTACAGTGGCTGTACATGTTGATGGTTATTGATGTTCATTTCCCACCGGATGGTTTCGAAGGTGCGATCTGTTACTGTGGCCGTAGCTGAAAACAGTTCAGTGCTACACAAGGGGCAGGTCTGGGTGTACCATTTTCGTTCCACTTATAATTTCAATCGAAAGCGTAGCAACTGATCTGGCGGCGCATTATTTAAGGCAGACCTGGTAGTATGATATTCGATTCGCGTATAATTTCAATCCAGCAATATCGCCACTAATCTTATCAGCGGCAGGCTTGGGTCATTGCTTTTAGTTTCAATTATAATTTTGCTTGTCATTGATTCCACTTATAGTTTCAATCGAACACCATATATCCCCAATATTCCTGCACATTACTGGAAGTTTATTAAGGTTTAAGTTTGACCTTTAACCTCACCCAAACAGAGCATTTCTCCCGCCCCTCCCCAGCCCCAGCGGCGGCGCGATGGTTCAAGGAACCCTAGGGCAACGTTCTTTAGTCACACCCCTACTTTGCTACAGAAAACAATTTTTACATCATTTGTCAACCTTCTTCCTCCCCCTCCATAAGTTTTGTGAAGAACTGCCCCGTTCAACTAAGGTGAAGGTGAAATACTATGAAAATTTCAGTTGCAAAGCACCCCCCAAGAAAAAAGACCCCCAAAAAACAAACAGACAAACTTAAGACGGGGCCCCCGTTTGCATGATGCCTGGGGCAATTGCCCCCTCCCACCCTACTCATGCCGCCACAGTCCAGTCATCCTTGATCTCCTAGCTAAATAATCAGGATCAATACTGTTCCTTCCACTTACACTTATAATTTCAAACAAACAATGTATCCCTGACTGATATGGCCCTAATATGTTCGTTCCACTTAGAATTCAAATCCGATAGTGTAACTGCTGTGTTTTGGATGTAGAAAGGAAGAAACTACTGGTCCTACTTTAGCCATTGCGTCACAGCCAAGTTCGCGGTTGATTCAAAGAGAACCTTGCCGCGGTGGTGAGAAACTCTGTTTCTTCTGCCATCAGGGATTGATGTCACCGGTCGGCTTAGGAATAGAGACCGGAAAACCCGACATGATAACATATCAGTGCTACTACCCCAGACAGTTTTCAAAGAGACCACCGTTATTCAATCAGAACTTAGTCAGATTTTGGGCGGGTTTCTCAGGCAGCCAGACATTATCCTGTTACAGACATTTTGGAAGAATCAGTGCATGTTTGGACGTGGCAAGAGTAGGTCATAGAGAAGTTGGGAGACACTAGACTGCACTCCGAGAGCAAATTATGCACTCGTAAAAGATCCGGAAAAGGGGTTCTAGGAAATTCGGGCGAGAATTGGAACAAAGGCTTCCGAGGTAAAATATCTTCTCCCGATTCTGCATCACTTTCCTAACTAGGTGTTGTGAAATTTATACGTTATTATGTGCATTTAATTTAGTAGAAATTTAATCTTCCATGTATAGCTGAATTATCAACATGTCGTAATGTTGCGTATAGCGAATTATTAATATTCAGGATTAACATATGTAGTTGTTAGGATAGAATCAAAGTGGATGGTGTAATCTGCTACGATGTTGCATCGTGGTGCATAACTGAATTAATAGTGAGTAGTGTTAGAACTTGTACTTGTTTGTATTTGAATATATAGTTGTGGATTATGCAGAGTTAGGCTTTGTTGGCCTTGTGCACGTATAATTAGGCATATTTATGTTTGTATGTGTCTTTTATAATTTTTAAGGTAGGAAATGCGTAGGAATATTTTTGATGTTGGTAGTTTACTATATAAGAAATTAAAAATATGTGTGTATGTATCAGCAGTCGTGATATTATTGTTGTTGTTATAGCCTTTATTATAGAACAAGCGAGTGTGGAATATTTAGATGTGAGTGTATGAGTTGACTTAATGATATAATTGCCATTATGCTGATGAAAGGTCTGTGAATGTGTATTAATTCTCGTGTGATTGAGCCAGGAGACAAAATTGTACGTCCCTTCTAATTCACAGGAAGCTTTCAGGGTGGGATAAGGGCACTACCCGAAGATTAGAGAGAGAAGATATGGAGAGCACGTGAGAATAGGCACTTGTGTGACGGCGCAGGGCCGGGAGAATAGGCAGTTATGCGAAGGCGCAGGGCCGGAGACGGAAACAAGGGTACCGGAAGTACCGAACGGGATACAAATGCGGAAGTTGAAGATGAGTAACATAGAAGGGACAAGGGAAGCAAACACTCTCACCTTTAATTTCGCATGATGAAATAATTGGCAATTTGAATATGTCTTGTATTGATTAGAAGCAATTGCATTGAAAAATTGTCCTGTAATTGTTGAATACCGTGATATAGTTTATTAAATTGTTGTACTTTTCACGTTATTATTTTTTATACTTTCTACACCTAGACCGTCGGCCTTGCTGACTGGGGGCTTGGAGCTATTTAACCTTGTAACAGTCCATCCTTCTCCGGTGTTAGAAATAATTTCGTAGGGAGCACGTGACAGTAATCTATAAAGGATTGTACCCTATACCACTTGGCCACCCTGGGCCCCATTCTAGAATTAGTGAGAATGACTGTGTTTTCCATGATGACAAGAATATTAAGAATTGTATCTTGAAATATATGTAAAACTATGACATTCATTTTAATTATGGAATGTTGGGGGGGTTGCTCTTCATATATGGATGGATAAAATTACCATTTATTCATCGTGCTTATAGTTGTTAACAGAAGCATTCAGTAGTTGTATGCGTGTCTTTATATTTGTAAGACACATATGTTATATATGTTAAAATACATTTGCATTTTAAGAAAATGGACGAAGCACTGAGTCTGAAGTAGAGAATTAGTATCTTATCTTCTTATAATGGTTACATTACGAGGGTTAAAAACTTAAAGCAAAGGTGTTGCCCTGATGTTCCCCACCAGTAATCCTTGCCACAAAAGAAAGAAATGTGTATGTCCTTTGAGAGGGTTCATTTGGATTTGAGACTACACATTTAGGCATTGCTGCTGGAGTCCATCTCGTAGAATATTTGTAACTCAGAAATATAGTAAAGCCACACTTTGAAAATACATTTATTTTTCTTATATATCTAACAATCTTCTACCGAAGAAAGAGTCAGCATTTTACCGTCATTTACTACAGCAGGAAAACGATGCTATCATTTTCCTATTTCGTACTACCATACTCTCAAACGGGGCTGGAGCTACCTTATCATCGAAGTTAGCTGGTTACAACAGCATCGACCCCAGTGATACAATGCCAACACTAGCAGCAAACAAAACTATCAGAATGACGTTAGTTAAGAAACCTCTCTTTACATGTAAAATATCTGAAAGGTCCAAACCATGATTTTCTCAACACAACAATAAAACACAGTTATTCGTTATTTTTTTTCGGGAGATAATATCAGGACGCTATGGTCTTAAACTATGTTACAGAAAGAAGAACTAACCAACTAGTTAAGTAATATCAGCAAATAATTTTTCTTTCTTGAATACAAAAGTGAGAATTCAAAAGACACATTGTTGTGAATTAAATCCCAAATAATCCTAAATGTTCTATCACAAGTACACAAGTGTAGAATATTCCGAATGTATTCTAATAATCGCGAATGTTTTGATGGATCACAGTGATATAATCCATAATGTCTTTGAATGAGTCATCAATACTCCCACAAGTAGTGTTTTAGTCCAAAATGTCAATGTGCACTTTGTAATTCACATTAATAATTTACCTAAACAATTCCTCTCAAACTATACCTGAACACAACTATAAGTGATTCAACAGATTGATCATAAAACAGGAATGAATAGTTATTTACCAGATCCCCTTTTATACACACTCTCACCTGACCAATGACGCAGCAGAATGTTTAGGAAAACTAATGACTTCTAATGGAACATTTCATCAAGTTGTAAAAGAAAGTTTCGGGTCTGAAAGTAAACTTCAGAAAACATATTGTTTACTACTTCTTATCATGACGAAAATCAGGTAGGCAAACACTGCAATAATCAGGTAGACAAAAACTCTACCCTCAATCACGGACAAAGATCAAGCACACAATATAAATTAAATATAAATAGCATATCCGCTAATGAATAAAAATAAATTTTCTCTTACATATTAGTTAAATATACATATGATATGATACTATAATACAATAAAACTTTCTTTTACATATTAGTCAAATATACATATGATACTATAACACAATAAAACTTTCTTTTACATATTAGTCAAATACACATATGATACTATAATAATCAAAATTTACATAGGAAGATGTTTTATAAATGACACAAATTATTCACAAAATAAAGCAATATAATACTTCTATACAAGGGAGAGAGCATCTAGCATCACATTATCTTTTCCTTGTAGTCCTGCAACATCAAATTCTTCCTCAGCAATCTCTGAGTTCCATTTTGTTAATGAAAGTAAGGGGATTGTGATCACTGAATACAATTATCGGAGAAGGAGCTGAACTAACATACACTTAAAAATTTGCAAAGCCAATATTAAAGTCAAATATTCCTTCTCGAATGTGGAATAATTTCTCTGGTGCTTTCTTAGTCTTTAGAAAAAAGCGCACTGGATGTTTCACACCATTTTTGTCTTATTGAATCAATACTCTACCAACCCTAACATTACTTGCATCAATGACATTTTGAATAATTGACTGCAATTTGCAGCTGAAATAACTGTTGCACTTTTAAGTATGGTCTTTTTTTTAAATTCCTGAAACTTGTCAGACGAAGGAAATTTTGATTTTTAACTCAAACATTTTGTTAGAGGCACAGCAGTAATTATGGTGAAATTTGAACTGAATTTCCGATTAGCTTCTCGGGTTCTTTTATTATCAGATACTTTGTCTTTGTCTGAGAAGTCTTCTAGTAAAAATGTTCTTATTCAGAGTGCAGCTTTGTTAATATTCATCTAAATTCTATCAATTTGGCATCATAATTAGTCTCAAGAGACATGATTGTATGAGCTGTGATTTCTTTACCTATTGAGGGTCTTCATTTATTACTAATCAATAAACTGCATTAAAAGTTCTTTGAACAATATCATATATATGTATATATATGGTCTTTTTTAAATAACTAGTATAATCGATGAGGAAAACCTGGGAAGTTCTTTTTCTTTAAAAGCCTAACCCTATGCAAAATACGAAATTGTAGAGTGCCCCCTATACATGAAAAGGTGGATCTGGATCTTTATTGGTCTTTCCACATATAATTTCAATCAAACATCGTATCTCCTTATCTTCGGGCTCATCATAAGAGGCACATCTGAGTCCACGCGGTTCCTTTTACTTAAGAGTTGTAATGAATCAAAGCAGACCCAGATCTTCTGGCTCATTATGCGGTACAGACTTGGGTCTATGCAATTGATTCCGCTTTAAATTTCAAACCAACATAGTAGCCTCTGTTTTGCCGGCGCATCGTAAAAGCAGATCTGGATCAATGTTGTTCGTTTCATTAGTAATTTCATTCCATTGCCCCATCCCACCCACGCTCCCTCCCAAACTGTAGCCCTCCTTTCACATTATAAGAAGCAGATCTTGGTCTATGGTGTGCGTGCTACTTGTAATTTCAATCCAACTGCGTAGTCCCTGACCTACTTATTCATCATAAGATTCAAGTATGCGTCCATGTTATTCGTTCCACTTAAAATATCAATGGAATAGTTTAGCAAATGATCTATTGGCACACTCTAATAGACATATCTGTGTCTTTACAGTTCGTTACAATGATAATATAAATAGAACACCGTAACCTATGATCTTCTGGTGCCTTATCATAGGTAGACTTGCGTCTATGCTCTTCATTCTGATTTCAATACAGAAGTGTAGACGCCCACCCATCCCACCCTACCCCCAACAAATTTGCATATGCCTTGCAGATCGGAGTGTACAATGTTGGTTTCACTATTAAATGTATCAAATAACGCAGTCCCTAATTTGTCGATGCATTTTAAAAGGCATATTTGGATCTAAATTATTCCCTTATTCCAATCGAACAGCATAGACTCTAGTTTTCCTCCACAATATAAGAGGTAGATTAGAGTCTAAGCTGTTCTTTTTACTTATAATTTCAATCAAACAGCGTAACACCCGATTTACCGGTACATTAAAAGATGTAGATCTATTTCTTTGTTTGTATTTCTTTGTTTGTTTGTTTGTTTGTTTGTTGTTTTCATTGCATATAATTTCAGTGGTTCATTTTAGGCGCTGATCTTCTGCCAAAAAGTTAGTTGGGTCTTTGTTGTTTGTTCAACTTACTATGCAGTCGAACAGCTCAGCCCTCGATGTGCTAGTGGTAGATTTGGATCTATACTTCTTTATTACATTTACGAGTTAAATCAAATAACGTAACTCTTCCCCTCCCCTCTCCCCACACATCTGGCACATTATAAATGGCCTATGCCTTTCGTTCCACTTATAATTTTATTCGAACTTTGTAATGCCTGATTTCATGGCGCATTATAAGGGTCTTATAAACGGGTGAATACGGTTCTTTATTGGTCTCGTTTGGATATAAAGTTTCACGTGCCCGACAAAAGATTTCGAGTTTACGTCTAAATAATATTCTTTACATTGGGAAATTTTCTTTCGTATTCAACCACGGTTTGAATACAAGAAAAAATGTTTTAAATTTGTTAAAAACATTTAAAAACATTGAGTAAATATTACGTATACAAATTTAAGTAAATATTAAATATACATTGAGTTGGTTTTCAAAGCAAGATATAACAAATGTAGGGTTGGAAAAAATTCTTGAGAAGCCAAACGTGTAAGAATATAATTACCATAACCATGATACACTGAGCCGATTTACCCTGAGTTTAATAAATGAGTTTTCAATCAACGATAATAAGGTAGGTAACTTTCTGTTCTGTGCCACTTGATAAGAAAGCCTTTTATACCAGCCACGGTATTCCTACATTGCGAGACTGTGTGGAACGAAAACACTGACGTTGCTTCATAAAAAGTACGTCTTTCTGTTGAATTCAGAATACCCATATGCAAATGATTCTTTCTCATTTTCTGTTGCTTAGTTGTTTTTATTCTTTATGTGGGTGGAGGAACTATCCGGAAGGATGAGAATTCTCCGTTCTATACCTTGTTTTATTATTTTTTTTTTTAAATAAAACTAAATCTTTGATGAATGTACGAGGACTTTCAGATACATGTTCGTGAAAAGCTATACAAACACGCTTAATGTTTCGAAATCCGATAAGAATATACCTCATTATTTCTACCACTGGCGACCGTAGGCTTGGTGTTGACATGTATCTGCGGATCAGATACCCCACCAGCGTAAACTGTGTACCAAAAAACTTTCTTTTCCATTAAATTTATGGGGAGGGGTGTAAGTTGAGGGCACAGACCTACTGTTTCGTCGCTGTCCGAAACCGTTATTAGAAACAATTAGCTGATATTTAGTTATGCTTATACTTATGATTCTTATTAAGATAGAAAATATCATAATATAAACAGTATTTAATGGTACTGTCCTCCAGAAATAGTAGCTAAATCAGACATTCCGAAAACACTTATTAATTTAAAAATCTTAAAGAAATGCTAAACTACTATTATCCAACACTATATGTTGATTACCAAGCCAGGTATGATTGTCTAAAAAAAAATCCAACGATTAGGAGAATTATTACATTTCCAAACACAATCTGATATTTCCCTAAAACTGAACTAGTGCTTACTCAGTAATTGTGCCTTTAATGTGATGTTACTATTGTAACAGTATTCCTATGTCATCTTCTGGCTCCAGATTTTCCAATATTTATTATATTTTCCTATTACTTTATATCAGTGGGAGAAAAATATATCGCCATTGTGGATATACCGATTCGCTACTCGTGACAATACAATATTTCAACTTTTCTCGTGAAATATTTCCTTATATCTACTCAAAAAACTATATAGGAAACGTTATAACAGTTTCCCTATGCTGACTGTGACGACTGCATTAGTAGAGAAAATGTGCATACACTCTGATAGGTAGGTAGGTACATACAGTTTGGTTAGTAGGTAGGTACATATACTTTGGTTAGTAGGTAGGTGCATACACTTTGGTAGGTAGGTAGATACATACATTTTGGTGATAGGTAGATACAAAATACAGAGAGACTGCAGAATCCAGATCCACTACAGAATACAATCTCACAGTGCTGCTTCGGAATTTTCTCCATTAGCTGTATATTCTCAGCCGAATAAAAAAGATTAGTTGAATAACATCAGACGGGAGCATCGAGAATAATATCTGGCATAGCTTCGAGACAGACTACAGTATCTGGGACTAAAACAGCACCCTGGCCTGCCTTTGAATGCATTATTCGATTTCACCCGTGCGATTTTACTGCATATAAGCTTGTGTAGCCGTGTAGCTGAGAAACAGCAATCTACCCATAATAATGTATACAAAAGGTAATGGATAGAATTTCCCTCTTGGTAAACTTCCCACCAGTGGCATTTAGATAATTTTAGCAACCGAAAGAATTAATCACTTTAAAATTACAACAAAAACAACAACAACAACAACAACAATAATAATAATAATAATAATAATAATAATAATAATAATAATAATAATAATAAGTATAATAAATATAATAATAAGTATAATAATAATGAGTATAATAATACTAATAATAAGTACAATAATAAGAAGTAGATTAATTTACCATGGTTTTTATCCTTTTCGTATGCTCCATTTCGCTGTTGATATTCCTAATGTAAATTCTAATTCCCCGTCATTAGTGTCTCGAATGAAGTGACTGGTTTCTCTAACAGCTTATTTCGTATATAAATGGCGCTGCAAGAGTCGCTTTGTCCACACTCAATTTACCTTGTCACCGAATTTTATTGTTAAGATAAACCCTCACATTAAATATTTATTGTTTTGTGCTGAAATGATTTACATAAGAGCGGACGATTGTGTATTGTACCAACTCAATTCATTGACAAGGTTCACTTTCAATTTTGTTTTAAGAGTAGAATATTTATCAAGTCTAGGACAATAAACCCCCACAATATTTATACAGGGAATAATATGAAAAGAACTTCATAGGCTTGTCATTAAACTGTGCTTTGTGCTTATCAGGTTTTATGTTCAATTGTTTGCATGTTTCAGGTCCTTATTTAAATATGCCGCAGTGAGTAAATATAAAGGTTAATGACCTGCCATCATCTAAGATCAACAACAATAGAAGTAAGGTTGAAAGATCATCCCTTTTTTGTCAATACAAACAAATCCAAATTTTGGCACCGTTACGAATAATATTAGCTAAATTTTCATCCCATTATTACTAACTATGACAGTGTGCTATACAGCACAATTATTATTTAGACATAGGTACTACATCATTGTTGTAGACGGTGGCAGTCCCAAATACGACACGTTTAGTTTAGAAGAAAGGCATGTGTTATTATCGCCATTTATTACTTCTCATAAAAATGTATAAAAAGTCGTTATTTCATATGGGTACTCTCTCTCTCTCTCTCTCTCTCTCTCTCTCTCTCTCTCTCTCTCTCTCCTGTTATGTTAAATTACATAGATAATGATATAATATCTTGTTCTTGATTTTACGATAACCAATTTGACATAAATTTAGTTAAGTTAGTTTCAAAATTTGCTATTACCATTAAGTATAAAAGTACAAATGGATTATAAACAAGTGCATAGGAACTTAAAAAGTCTTCTCACCATTCAATATATGCACAATTACGTAGCCAGTAGATCGCAATAAATGACATAAGAAAAATTACCTACATCAGGAATAATGATCTTTGAGAAATCGAATAACCAAAATGATCGAGCATATTATGAGGTGTTGCCCTTTTCTAGTAATAGTATCGATATCCCATGTTTGCACCATATATATATATATAAATATATATATATATATATATATATATATATATATATATATATATATATATATATATATATATATATCTGTGTGTGTGTGTGTGTGTGTGTGTGATTTTATATCTCCGATTGGGATACGAGAACATAAGAAAACCACACAATAAAATGTAAAAAACCCGCATCAAAATTAAACTACCTATATTTTAGTTTATTTTGGTTGTTCTTGTTAATTTACTTTTACATCCCGTAAAGGGATACGTTAACACTACCCCGTAAGAAAATAACATGTCATCGTTCTTGTGTTATAATAATAATAATAGTCTCAGTGCAATCTAGACAGCCGTGGATCATACTGCCCAGTTGTCTGAAGTTTCATACTATTTTTCAATTGTACCATTTAGCTTACTGAAAACCATAGTATAGGCTGTACCTTGACAAAAGTGATGCGTGACATTTAACACATATTCCAACCAATAATACACAGCCATTTCATACAGATTTAAATACGGAGTTCTATTGACAGTCAATAATTAGTAGATGTTTGAAATATAAAAAAAATATAAGTTATTAGTCCTACATTCCTAAAAAAAAATAGAACTATATTTGTTGAGCGTACAGCGTTACCAGGGAGCGGTTTATTCAGTCTTAAATTGTTTCATAATACTGAGTTCGGTTCACCCCATGATGCACGAACAAGTGCTTGCAATTAGAAAATCGATAATCTTAAACTCTCTGGTCGTGACTGCACCATAACCAGGGTACTTATAAGAGACTTAGTAACGTCACAACACAGCACAAGTTTTGTCAGGAAACTTTCCACCTTACGGTAGTAATCTTCAATTGTGGAGATATATGAAATATAAAATTTTAGTCTCTTTTCCCTATCTGTATGTAATATGATAGAATTGTTTAATATGTTGGATGTTCCGGCATTTATTCCAGATTTTACAGATAGTCAAACTTATATTATATAATGCCATGTTATTAGATACGCTATAGTTTGTTTTCAAGTTGGCCATTTTATAACTGAGCAGACGAATTTAATTCATTTAAATGTTGCATTATTAAAGGATGAGAAACTGTTCGAATTCTTATAGTTCTGTTGGACTGTTCTTCTCGGATAAAGATTCATATACAAACGTGGTTTTTATAATCTCGTACTCTAGTACCGACGACATGATTTTATATGTAACATTTAATAAGCAACAAGCAAATTCGCGTGCTCGCATCCGTAACCTTTAACATTGCATTTGTACCTGACTATGTCTCATGTTCTACACGACTTTAGTCATTATATTTTCAGCTGTCTGGATTTGGAAGCGTGATTTTGGCTGTAGAGCTGATATCTTAGACGAAGAGTCGTAAGACTCAGTGAGGTTTTGTATAACATGTGTGCTGCTGTCGGTGGTGAATTTAGCTTGGAGGAAGATAGTGGTTTTCTCGTGGTAAGGGCCAAAGCTTCGGGGCCAACGAGTGTGCAACGGGGATATATGGCTGACAAGGAGCTGCAGATGTGGGTGATGACGCTCCCATCGTGTGTCGTGATCTCCCTCCTATTAGCCAGTATCTGGTTACATTTTATCAGTGTGGGAACCGATAGATTTGTACTTCCGTCACCATTCTCTATCACGTAATCGTTTGCTCTTCTTCACATAGCTTCCATCCTTTCTGCACACGTTCTGAGTGTGTATGGAGAAACGTTCCCATGTAAGCCAAATAAATCGTCTAGGATGGTGTACATCTTTACTGCTTTGCCAGGCTGTCCTTGAGGATACACCCCAGCTGGGTATATTTTAGATCAAGATATTCCATCGAGACCTTCTCCACAAACCTCGGTGCATTTGGAAGTGATTGAAGGTAGTGGCATTGTTCCTTTCTCCCCCACCCCCACCGTGCCTTGAGTCAGGAATAGAAGCCTTTGGGCGGATCGATTTATGAGTATCTAGATGTAGCATGGTCGCGTGTTTACCGCTCTCACACTGTACATTCAACAGTCGTTCTACAATTTCTAGCAATGTGATTCGTCGAAGTGCAGCATCGGAAACAAATTCCATATTCCTTCGGCAGGCTTTTGCGTTCATCCAGAGGCTTCTCTCTAAAACTACGATATGGCATTGTTCTCTGGGATCCTTGATCTTGCAACTTGAAGTGGTAGTGGGGTTGGGGGTGGACTGAGTGGACGTAGTAGAAGACACTTCAGTCTTGTGTACGGATATAGGTGTTCTTGTGTTATCGTATCCCGTTGTTGGTTTCTCAGACTTTAAAGACTTTGAACTCGATCCGTCTGATACACTGACTATGAAGCTTGGATCGTTCCTTGTTTTAGCTTGAGCACGAATAAATTTTGGAAAGAATGAGAAAGGTGGGAATGCGACTTTATTTTCCTCCTTTTATCTAGCGCCTTGCGAGATCCATTTTTCTTGCAAACTGTGTAGCAAATTTTCTACGATGGGGTTTTACTCCAGGAGCGGTGTCTAAATAACCGAGGTCTAGTAGGTGTGGATCTGCTTTGGCCAGCTCAATTTCCATTAACAGTAGCTTTTGATTGTCTTTGTTAAATTTCTCTGATGCTTTGCATAGCGAGATCTCGATGACCTCCGGGCAGCCATAACATTCATCCAGTCTATTCCATACTGCCTTCAGTCTTATTGCAGGGTTATTCACATGTACTGACCTGACCCTCTTCGCGTACTCTGATGACTCATTTCCCATCCATTTTGCCAATAAATCAAGCTCCTCACTTGCAGAAATATCATAAATCTCTGATGGTGTTTGTGAATGTGGACTTCTATGCTCTGTAGTTCTCTGGACGGTCGTCGAACTTAAAGAGCATCGTGTTGACGAGTTCACTGCAAACCAAGTATTTGGCTAAATCCTTCATAAATGGTGCTTTGACATGCGAAACGTGAGGAACATGCGGAGTGTCTTCGATGGGCGAAGTATAATTGAATGATGGGTTCGTGTGTGGTTGGTAGGATGCATCTGGTCTGTGAAAAGTGAGAGTGTTGTGCTCAACGAACCTTGCTGATAGCGACGTCATAGGTAAGCCCTGAATCTGACTAATGTAAGGTGTTTGCATGCAATTCTGCAGTAGTGTGTCTCTGTGTATGCATGCCTGGATTGTAAGCCTGCTCTAGTGTATCTATGGGCTTGTAAACGTGTGGATCAATGTAGTGGCGACTGGCATGCATGGTAAAGTGTGGGTAATACCGGTTCCCATCAAGAGGACGTACATTTTCTTCATGTGAGGGCGGCGATGCTTCGGCATATTTTTTTCCCCTGTAATCAGGAGGAGAGAATGAGCTGGTGTGCATGGTATATTGGTTTAGCATACAGTCCCTGGTACGCCGGCCTGGATCATCTGAAAGCACTTGACTGACAATCCTACTTTGATTCTCCCCGTCGTCTTGTTCTACAGCTGACTCAAAGACCTTGTCCTGGGCATCAGCCACAGCTTCTTCCTACTCCTGATATACTGCATTTAAATTGACTTCAAACTCTAACTGCCTACGTGTAAACGATAGAGGCTGCCACTTGTTCTGCTTCTTCTAATGGACTCTTTCTAGCTTTATGATTGCTTTCTTTTCACTGTAGGTGGCGCGCGCGTGCAGCCTCTGCTTCAGCACGCGCCCTTGTGGTAACAACACTAGTTTGTTTATATGTTTGACTGCATAGAGATTATAGATTTTGCAGCATTCCTAAAAGAACCTGAGCAGCGAGATCGAATTTACATCCTTGTCGTGGCTAAAAGTCTAGAGCGTATCCGCACGATAACGTGTCTCCTGTAGTTGAGCCCGCCGTGTTCTATATCTTTGTACTATTCTGTTTAGTCATGCAACGTTACGTGCGACGAGAACAGAATAACATTTGTAGATATGTATGACATATTGGACTGGACAAACAGTGTTATATAGAGAAACTATATCCAAATTTGCGTGGAAACTGAACTATAAGGCGAGATATATGTTAACATTTAAAATTTAAGTATTGTGGACCTAATGAGTACAGGACCCTGGCTAAAACTCAAAATTGAGACATTAAGCAGCAAATGATTTTGATAATGTTTTTTTAAAAAAAAAAAAAAAACAAACAAACACGAAGAACGTTGTCATGAAAGCAGGTGAATAATTGAGGAAATATGTACCAATCAAAACATTTTATTTCAAATTCCAGAAAGGTACGTACACTACTAAGAAGTTCAGATGCACGAAGACTTTTAAGCAATAATGAAGATAAAACATATGCAAACCCATCAACGGATATGTTGCATTTTCCACTTTTTAAAAAAAAAAAATATGCATTTTTAATTAAATTACTTGAGATTTTAGTGCATCTCTTATATATAAGAGAATAGTTTTGGACCACTCATATTTCTGTGCATCACAATCTCGTGCAGAGATACGAAGTCATTAAAAATCAGAGTTCAAAATATTCTAGACCAGAAAGACAAGACAATCTTTGAAATCGTTAAAATTTACTTGACCACTCATTAATTTGTTTTTTTAAAACTCGAGGAAACGAAGGCATTAAAATCAAATGTTTAAAAACTGCAAGATATGCAAGATTTGGTTTTCTTGTTTTTGTTTGTTTTTTTACTTATTAACAACATTACTGGACCACCTATGGCCAGACTTGAGGGTATTAAGGGAATTATTTGAAGATTATTGGACCAAATCCAGTTAGTAATGTTTTGAGGTTGTTTTTTTTTTTTAAGTCTCGGGATTAAATTGAGACTCCGGAGAAATTTGAGGATCATTTAAAAATTTGACTCGAGGATAATTTCAAAGTCATTTAGAATCACAACCAGCCTTAACTATTTAAAACTTTTACTCAAGCCAGATTTGAGATGTATAAAATTTTTATATATGTATATAAAATCTAAACGAATTTGGAAAGTTAGCAGTTACATCTGTTGACCTCATAGTAATATCCTACACAACTGACGCAGTCAAAGAACTGAATTTTTGCAAAAATAAAAGGTAGACGGAATTATGGAATACATTACAGACTATCTACAATACATTAAACATTGCTTATATTGACCGAAAGGTTACGGTAACAAACTGTCACTCAAATATCAAAAGAGTAAATATAAGTTATCTGCAACACAATTGTATCTGGCATCCGTTCCTGAGCAGTGAAATAGTCTGTTGTAATATCCGACATTGCAAAAGCTATAACCAATTTGACTATCTCCTCAGCATACATTGTACACGTCATAATCATCGTCACTGTCATATTAGCATCAACACTTAAATCATACTAAACTCCTGATAAGATTGATGGTAGATCTGCACAGCTTTTCATTATCATTGTATTAGAAGACTTACTGTTCTTGCCAAACCTTCAAATGATAGACTTACTTCGTTGTTGCCTTCACTGTAGCTCTTAAATCTTAAAAGCTCTCATTAAAATAAAGGTGCTAATTATGTAATCCTTATTTGCTTCATTCATTTTTCATGTTTATTTTTAATTTTTTTAGTTAGATTATGTAGCATAGTAGAATCTATGCCTTTTACCTTCCTTTCTGATAGAAAGCTTATTCAGCTTGTTTTCCCTTTGCATGTGAAAGCAAATGAATATATAGTTTCAGCTGAAATATTTTGTCCTTTTTACCTGTTTGTATACCGCCTCTTCAAATATAATTTCACTTCTAATTATGTGCATTTGTCCTAACCTTGGTACATATTTTTCATTCTGAGATCATACAGTCTACTTATCAATCTAATTTTTCTTTTAAATTAGAAAGGTTTCAATCTCAGCCTAAAACAATGAATATGAGAAATATGACTTGATACCCATGAATTCTATATTTGTTAATCGGTTCTCGTATTTTAATTCTATACTGAGCCGTTTGGAGGGCCGGCGGTGAACCTCGACGGTAGCCGTAGAAACGCAAAGTTAAACACGTGGTTGTAAGGGTAGCTATGCCCGGTAGAAGCCGGCGCAAAAGGGATGTTTCACTCGGAAGAATCGCTTTGCTATTAGTGTACAGGTAACTGGATATATTATTTAGTGACAGATTCTATAACTTTGTATGTCTGAAAACAAGTAACTCTGTTTAAAAGCACGGAATACAAATTTGTGAGGGAAAAAATGTATAAATGTATTCCGCGCATATAAAGGCATAGATCTTGAGGCTGATCATGGAATTTGTCCAAAGTTTGGTGTTATTAGAATGTCGAGAAAACTAAAATGAATATAGAATAAGGTACGAAGACGTTTTGGCATAGTTCTTTTTCTGAGGTAAAGCCCACTGAAATCTTTCAATTAGAGATAGCTGGTGTAGTGTTTTATGACAAGGTGATTGCCGAGTTCCAGACCACTATTACTGTTAAAACAGAGATAACTGCTTAATTATCTATATATAAATGTTTACATTCTCACGTTTGCAAAATTCATAAACTGAATAAACGCACTACTGGTGAGTAGGGCTAACAAACTAGTTCCGACTCCAAGGAATGATATTAGCAGAGCAGACAGTTTCTAACCAACGTGCAGTTACAGCTCAGCGAAATGCAGGGCACAAGGCTGACTCCTGGTTTCATTTGACAACCAGTTCCAGCTCTGCCAAGCGTGGTGTTGGGACTCCAGTGCAACCTCTGCGAAACGAACGGCAGTAGAATGTTACACCCCATGAATACCTAAATATGCTTCTGGCTTAGGTTCAGCCGGCAGTAGCACAAGTGCTTGAAAAAAAGCGGTAATGTGGAGTTACCAGACTTTCAAAATTCCAGGGAAGACATGTCACTGGTAGCAAGTCGATTATAAAAGACCGTCGCGCTACAGGGCCAGAAAAGTACTGCCTTGCAACCGAAGCGTTTGTCTTCTTTGTGTTCTTGCAACTAGTATACAAGCTGCCCTCGACAAGGAACTTAAGATACTAGATAGCCTAAAGTTTAGCCTCGTATTAACAGCACAGCTGGGTAAAGCTCTACCAGGTCTGCAACCGCAATGACGAAAAGCTGTGCTAGAAGACACAATTTAAATGGCACATTCTTTCCGGAATGCTTCCACTGCTCTAATGCACTGATGATATCGAGCAGCTGGTTGACCAAGCTGATGCCACCATCGTAAGCCACAATCAAGAATACACTGATCTGGATGGGTATTTGATAGCTGAAAGCGCGTTCTAACACAAAAGTACATACCACCGCGGTCCTTAATTAATATGAACAACAAGGACAACCGCTGTTTTGGATGAGCCGTCCTGTCGGCGCTTCACCCAGAAGACGAAAGAAATGTTAATACAAAAGTACGCTCAAGATCTGAGCAAAGCCGACATTGCTGACATCAACTTTCCCGTGAACATCAGTGAAATCAACATGTTTGAAAACCGCAACCCGGAAATTGCAGTTTGTGCATGTGTGTGAAACGCATAGCACAAGTGCAGCTGGAACGGAAAAAAAAATATTTAGTCGCATGTTGAGACATCACATCAAACGAAATGAAAAGAGGCACGTCTGCCGCAGGTGCCTTATCGTCTTCAGCCGGAACGACCTATTGGAAGCTCTCACATAATACAAAAAAATAACGGGTGCCCTTTCATCGATTTAAGCGTGAGCAGGACGAAAGGCGCATGGTGCATCATAGCCAGATAAGATTTCAATCCACGTACGTGCTTCATAGCCTGCAGTGCCTTTTTCACTAATGGCATCAATAGGTGTCTTATATGTAAGCAGCGTTACATTGCCGTTTCTGACAGCCACAACAGCTAGAAGCCGCCGAACCCACTATGTGCTTCGTGCGCTTGTAGTCTCGTTCCTTGTCTTTCGGAAAGAAAACAGCTTCTCCTGGGAGCTCTGATGCCCAAAGAGACGCTCGGCTATAGAAAGGTCAAGCCGCTCCACAATGCATGATGGTCGCAGGTCTCGACCATCACACACACACACACACACACACACACACACACACACACACACACACACCTTGCCTGGCCAAGGGTCGCGACAAGGCGCCCATGAACTCCCGGCCAGGATCGACCTGCAGCAGATTCTTAGCGTCCCCATAGCGACTTTGGAAGCTTCCTTTGTATTCGATGGCTCTACATCCATGTAACAGTTGGCAACGTTGACCACATTCAGCACATACTTGTACGTGTACTACTTGACCTTGTCGTGAGGCAGAAACCAAGACATGGGCAGGTGCACCTCCTTAGGAATTCTCAAGCCACGTCCTGTCAGCATTCTATGAGACCTTGGCGGCTTCTGCAAGCTCTTGGCCGCTCCAACGCCCTTCCAGTAACCCTGCGGGATGCATTATAGCGCTGCAAGCTTGGTATCCATCGAGTTGTATGGTGTTAAGAAGTTAAGCCGTTCTGACAGCTCTTTATATAAAAACGAGCAGTTCACACTCAAACCCAACTGCACGAAAGAACAATTGCATGCACTTACTAGGTTAGAAATATTTGCAACTAGATCGTAGTCGTCTAGCTCACTACCGACAAACATCACTTCGTATGTTTGCTCCTCGGGTGAGGGCGTGTTGAAGTCATGTTAGCTCGTCGTCACCTCCAAACATCGCCTGATTGTATGCACGCAATGAGATTTCGGCTTCTTCGTCAATTTTTTAAGCAAGCTGCCCGTTGCGCAGCATAACATTAAGGTAATCAAGATGCTCGTCGAGTCTACGTTTGAACTAAGACTGTGCTGCTTGGAGGTTTACGTCAACTTGTCATAGGGTCCTATTTTAACCCAGCTGAGAGAAAAGAAGTTTAGACCTGCGAATGTGA
>JAECUM010020536.1:0-50527 GCA_016617855.1 Megalonaias nervosa | reverse complement strand
GATTACAGTGAAATTAAACACGTACAAAGACTGATATTAAGTCAGAGAGACCACGTTCATTCATAACTTTGCATTTCCAAGTTTGACAGCACTTCCTAACCTGAACAGTTCTAATGAACTACTTTAAATAGAAGTATAGGTGTTTTCTGTGGAGAACTAATGTGTGGTCAAAAGAGATTATAAAATGCAAAAAGATCCCATATTTTAGTTTGTTCTTCAGAATGTCATAAACATTTGTATGCAATATGTTAGAAAAGAGATCAAACTCATAAGAGGTCAGTTGCAGGTAAACACCAACAGATTTTTTAGATCAAAAGGTCATTGAGCCCTAATGCACCAGCAATTGGTGAAACCATAACGCTGAGAACATGTATATGTAATGCACAGAATGGATTCAATCAATTGATTGCATAACCTGCAGATTTCCTGTACTTCACATACATAACCTGCAGTTTCCCTGTATTTGTCCTACATAACCTGCAGTTTTCCTGTACTTGTCATATATAACCTGCAGTTTCCTGTATTTAACAGAAAAAGGGGAGATAGTCTTGTATTATATATTCTTTATTTTCAGGTCCTGATAATCTTGCAGAAAGAATGTTCCAGGCATATTTTGGATTGAATGATTAACAGTCCCTTCAGTTTGGAATTTACGAGATTTTGTTTACGTTTCTTTTATTTTGCACAAATCGTTTTTGTTTTTAATCATGTAAACCTTTTCACTAGAAGGAATCAATAACATTCAGTAACATTAAATACATAATCTTTTATACTTCTGTGTTTATATAAGTAAGGCGCGGCGTTGGCGCATAAGGCGCGTTACAGCATATAAGGGCAAGGCGCAAGGGCAAGCAAGGGCGCAGTATGTATTGCATGTGATGTTGTGATGTGACAGATACAGATGCTTGATTATACTGTTGTGATCATTGCTGGACAAATGTGAAAAAATTACTTTGACAATAGAAAATTATTTGTGTCAACTGGTATGGCATTTTAGGTGATAAACCTTTCAGAGTATGCAATTCAGTAATTTTGAGAATGAAAAGAAATGTATGATAGATGAGGAAATGCAGGGTGTCTGAGATTTCAAAATTTGCTTAAGAATTGACTAATTGTGAATTTGAGATTTTGTTTGCAAGGAAATGCATGATAGAATTGGAAGCATTTGTAGCAAGCAGAATATTTATAGCTGTAATGCTTGATAAAAGTTCTTTGTTCTGCAAATGCAGATTGTTTTTCTTTTCAATATATTTTGTCTGCAAACATTGGAAGTTTTATTTAGCATTATGCAAATTCTTTCAGTAATTGTGTTCAACAAATGCAGAAAGTTTTTTCATTATTTGCTCAAAAATGACTAATTTTGATTTTGCTGTATAACCTTTCATTTGCAAGGGAATGCTCAGTAGAATTTGAATCCTCTGTAGCAAAGACTAGTAGAACAGTCACATTGCATGTAAAATTAATGCAGGCTTGATCTAGAAAGTTCAAGAAGTGTTATGGACACAAGTAAGACATTATACTTGACGCTAAACTAAAGAGAAGAGAAAGATATCAATCCAACACTTCATTAACCATACACATGCACAATATGCATACATATGAACAGTTACACAAATATCATTGTAAACATGTATCCAATGCACACGTTAATATGTATATAAGCATAGTTTAATGCGAAATAAAATGTTTTGCAAATACATTCAAATATCTACATACATAAAAAAGTAATTAAACTTGCTCCAACCTCATAAGTAAAATACAAACTAAATAGAACAGTTACCTTGTGAAGTTAGTTACTGATGGGATAGCAAAAGATTGGGAAAACCATGCTTGATTTACTGATGATAATTTAAATTAGTCATCATCAGAATTTTCATAAAATTAGGTCTGAGACTTACTATAACTGTCATATTTCTACTTTGTTGTGGAATGGCGTACATGTTCAAAGTACATCATACAGTATGCATTTCTCAAAATATTTACAGAAATTACGAAGATCGAGATAAATTTTGTACTTGTATATTTGATCTGCTTCAACCAATGAAATTTGTTGTGACCTTCATGTCCATGTGTTACATCCTTTCTTAGGCCATAGTATATCTATGTTGTCTAACAAACTGAATTCTGACGTTGCATAGGAAATTGTAAATATTGTATGCCGTATATGAATGAATATGCTGCTTTATTGTTTGAAATCTTTCACCTAGCCCTGGCCAGTTCTAACAACTCTGGTTAGAGCTGATCAAAGAAAATGTTAGGGTCTGTTTTCGTCTTTTTCTTCAGTATACATTATTTTCCACTGATTGATTGTAATTAATTTAATCATCTTTACAATTATTTTTAAAATATAAAGAATTTTGTTCGGGAGGAACTTTGTACATGCATAAAAAGCGTTCATATATTTCTATTGGTCAATATTTTGTCACTGATTTAGACCAGTGTCTAATTTAATGCATTGATAAAAGCCAGTAGTTGAATTAAAGAAATCAAGATCCATTGTTTTTCACAAGACTTGATGTTTCAGTCTGGTCAACAATTTTTGTGTAAAGTTAACATTTCAATGGAGGATGAAACTTGCAGCAAAATTGAAAGGAATTCTGTTTTATGTCATTTCTTCACTGTTTGATGTCCAGTTAAAGGATATGAGAACACATATGAACTCTAAACTGTTAGCAGGTTGATTACAATGTATATTTTGTAAATAGCACTGATGTATAGAGAGTACCACCTTTACCCAGTGGTTTCAGATGCACAAAACTAATTCTCTATTTTAGAGTCCCAAAACTTAAGGACAGAGAAAATGATTCTAAAAAGATATTGTCTGGCAACTAGGATAAGCTTTACTACTTTTGTTTCATTTATGAAGGTGGCGGATTAACATTTGCGTTAGAATGTAGATATGATGAAATCAGAATCTTTGTAGTGAATGTATCATTTGCTTTGACATCTTTTATGCAAATGTTGTTGTTACCAAGCCAGAAAATGCCCACATCAAAACAGCATTTTTGCTGTGTCAATTAAGTTTAAAGATTTACTACAAACTAAATAAGAGTAATATTGTTTCTTTTATTTACATTTTCATTCTTGTCCTTAGTACAGTTCACCATGATGTGTACCACCAATTTCATACAGGCTAAACCAATAACCATGTGTTACTTTATAATCAGATCTTCATGTTGATTGTGAAAGAGTTGGTTTTGCATTCACTGGGGTGAACATTAATCATGTATGAGCACTGTGGTCATAACTCTCTTACTCTGTCTTCTTTAAATAGAAACACCTTCCAGTGATAAATATATATATATATATGAATTGTGTAATTTACCTAAAAAGAGAATATTCTAATTTAGCTAATTAGAATGAGGTTTAAAAATTGTTGATGGTATATGTTACACAAAATTTGTAAAGTACTAACCCAACATAGCTTATTTGATTCATATATACTGGATAAACTAGCTGTTAAATTTAGTTGATTTTTTTTTGTTACAATTAAGATGGGGCATCAGCAGTACAACTTAATACGGGACTGACCATCTTCATGAGTCACATTATGACTTGTACAGGATTGATTGAAATGATTTTCAACATTTAATTAAACATTGGTAATTAAAATGGCAACTATTACCAGTCATTATTATATTTTTTAAAATACCAGGCATTCTATTAAATTAAATTAACATACTGACCATTTTTAGTGTGTCCAAAATTTAGTGTCTCAGAAGTTGACATGACTGACCAGGGGAACATTAAAAGAAATTCACATAAAAATGTTTTTAAGTTTCCAGAATCATAGGGTAAAGACAGTAGAACTGTATCATGTTTTCAGAAGTTTATTTCATTTAAAGACCAGTTCAGTCAATTGTAAATATATCTTGTTAATTATTGTTTCTTTGTAACTTGCCATGAGGCCATGTGAATTTATGGTACAACGTTGTGTCAGAAGTAAATCATCAATCTTCTGTAAAGTGTGGTCCATGCACATTGCTATTTTCAGCTTTTTCCACAGAAACAGACTGCTGAGCCAATTTCAAATATGATAGGAATCCTCCTAAGGACAGTCTCTATCAAAATTGGGAAGGGGGAGGGGACCTAGTAATGGTGTGGCTTCCACAGCAACCAAAATGAAAGACATATTTTTGACTTCTTGTTTAGAATGTTTGTACCAGTTATGATCAAACCTGATTGTATTGTTTCTTCTGACATGTTCCATCAAAAATATTTTCAGGCTGGCTCCCCTAGCAATGGTGGTGTCACATTGGCAGTCAGATGGTAAACCTTCTTTGACTTAATGTCTAACATCGCTAAGTCAATTTTGATCAAACTCATTATGTATATTTTCCGGACCTACTTTATCAAAAACTGTACTAAAAGTGGCTCCACTAGCAACAGTGTGGTTCCATAGCAATCATATTTCAAAGCTATTTTTATTTTCCACTTCTTGTTCAGAATCACCACTCATCTTAGACTTTTTCATCACAGGAAAGTTAGTGTTATTTAAAGACCACATTGATACAGATACTTTTTGTGAGTGCTAATCCATATTCATTATATATTATATGTCAAAACTTTGCTATATTTTCAGATAGTATAGTCCACATATTAACTTTCTTTTTCTATCCTATTGTAAATTCATGTGTCTCCATTAAAACGGGCTAGTCCTTGTTCAATCATTAGGATGTGGTATATCCCACATTTAGTATAAAATGTCTCAGCAAGCAATATGCAGTTATAGTGTAAGACTATCGCATTGCTAGTCTGCAATTATGGTTGACCATAACAAGCTGCCTGCAACAAGGAAAAGTATGTACGTCTTCACCAGGATTGCTTTATTGGGGGAGGGGGTAACTTTACTGAAGATGAAACAGTTTTTGATTCACCTCCCACAAGTTGATGAGAGATATTATACTCCACCTGTCCCACCCTCTCGAGTATTGGCTCATACAAAACCATTTACATGTGTACAGCCCGACTACATCTCAAACCATTCTCTCTTCTTAGATCCTAGTTAACAATTGGGACTTGATTTCATAGAAAATAATCCATTGAGAAGGGGGCTAATGTTGTGCAAATCCTGGGACTGGTTGAGGGAATGCATCTTGGTGATAATTACATCTTTATCACAGAAGAAGGTCACTATGATCTATATATCATACTTTACTGACTGGTTACATTTCGTTTTACTTTTATGTTTTACTTTTAATGCTGGACTCAGGAAAGTAGATGATTGTATACATATATATTAATACCACAAGGATACAAAACAGGACGCTTAGACCTACATTTTACATTTAAACTTAAATTTAGTTTTGCTCATAACCATATAGTTTTTATCCATGCCATTCTATTTAGAATCAGGAAACTTGGCGAGGAGATTAATCTTGATGAACACTTATTTTCAGTCATCCGTTAGCACTACACCCTTACAACAAAACATCACTAATTTTTCATCATTTTATGTGTTTACATTTAGCTCCAGACCACCTGAATTTTTGGTATGCAATGTGCATATTATCCTTTACTAGAATTATCATAATGTGACTGACATCGTAGCGATATGACTGAAAAATTATTAAAGCTACGTTCAATAGGGTTTGATATTCAAGATGTTATTGATAGGGTTTGACTGTGGCTAGTTTATATAAGACGTTAGTTTGGACTCGAGGTACTTAACCATTTTCAACGAATTTTGGTTTGTAGTTTTCATTTACGTGAATGAACTAAACCCGGGAGTATTCTTTGATTGGGCCCAACTGCTAAATCGGAGGTGATGCAGCTGTGTGTCATCATTTGAAGCTCTTCTCCGATTATTTCGACACACAAATTATGCATTGTATATACCTACAGCATTTTTGCTGGATGATATGAGTACTTGGAAAAGAAAGTGTAATTCAAAATACACACTGTGAAATGTCGACATAGGAAATAGAACTTTAAACCACCACTGTATAATTCAACATATAAAATCTAAAATCTCGATCTAGAAAATGGAACTTTAAAGACATGCAATTTGATCCAACACGTGATATTGGATTTCTCGACATACGACATCGAAATTTCAACTGCAACTTTCTCATTCGACCAGCTTTTGTCCGCTACGGTCCGTCATAGAGATCTCCTATGCAGCAACGTCATATGCTGATAGCGACGAAGCTAAGGCTACACTTGCTAAAACAAGTCTTAAGCCCCAAACTATTTTGTTAAAAATATGAGCAAGGGAACCTCTTAAACGGCCTTCCGGGACACTGCTCGTAGAATAAATCGATCTAGATACCATTCCCAAGCAAGGCTGGCTAAACACCAGGTACCTGTGGTGAAATGGTCAATTCGTCAATAAGATACATCCGCATGAACTTATTATACATGTGCTTCTGGCTATTGGACAGAAAGTATGAAAGAAAATATTTTATCTTCAATGCCTGGCCGATAGCGGCAAACCATCGGATTCAAGTACTAACGCCAATCAAAGAACTACGGGGATTCGTCACTGCTGAATAAGGAGGGTGTTTCCTTTAACCATGTACCTTAATAAGTTAGTTTATGTAAACGAAGTACCCATTATGACAGGTGACTATCACAGTTAACAAAGTACCATCCCTCCATTGTAATTGGCAGAACCCGACACTCGTGAGTTAAAATGGAGTATTGTGGGTGTTTGTGTTGTGTTTTTCTAATTTACTTTTAACGTAGCTTAACAATTTAGTCATATCGCTACAATGTCTACAGTGTGGCAATTTATAGAGATGTCTAGCACTGAAGCATCATGCCGCATACATGTAGCATTTTGTCCCATCAAGTCAGATTATCGTGACACTAGGCCGACCAGTCCTAACAGTAACCTCTTAATGCTAAGCGCCAAGCGAGGCAGCTATTAGTACCATTTTTACAAGTCTTTGGTATGACTTGCCAAATATCGGTAAGTGTCTGAAGTGTACGTTGCTGTGTTCCGAAAAGATTTGTGTGCAGCAAAATTGCACATTTGAATGAACAGGTGACGTCAGACCCACATATCCTCCAGCAGTATCAACACAGATTTAGATGGTGTGAGTCAATTTATCGGACTAGGTTGGTAAATACTTGCTGTCGTTATTTAATCATTAAGCCAGTGAAAAACAAATTTATAAAAGTGCTTGGAACTTGTGCAGCAATGGTTACTCCTGACTAGCAGTGCAGACAGTCGGTAATACAACGTACATCATAGAAAATAACACTATATGCCACTATGCTTTATAGCTGTGGTTCCCAACCTGTGGGCCGCGCACTTGGTGGGCGGGGAGATGGGCGGTGATTTTCAAAGGGAGAATAAGACTTCAAATATTAGCATGGTCTGGCAAAGACCGCGCAAAATGTTAAAAGTTAAGATGAGAGTGGCCCTGAACTGTCCCCATTTAATTATTCATTTTGTATGCAAGAATACGTTTCAGATTTTAAGCATGTTTATTTGCGAGCATCATACGACTTCCCTTTGTCTGTTTTCTTTGATGTTAGTATTAGTGTGCATGTGTGTATATTTGTGTAATATTAAAGTTCGATAATAAATGATTATGAAGTGTTAATCCTCATCACTCTGAAGATTGTACCAAAATAATGGACCCTGTGTCAAAAGCGTAGACCCTGTTAACCTCTAAAGACCCTTTCCGGGGTCATTGAGGTGTCTAGAAATATAAATAATTTTGAAAGTTTTTAAAGTTTAAATTTTGAAACAATTCATTCGTAACATTTTATTAATTAGCCCATAGGTGTGGATGTTGGTCAGCTAGACTGTTGTCAGTCAGTAACAATGAGACTGGATCAGTTCAGATGGGTACTGTTTAGGTGGATTGTGCGGGTCATTGTGGAATTAGTAGGTGTGGGTTCTTGTCTATAGATGTTGGCTGTTGGTGACTATATGTAAGTGATGGGCAGTAATTAATGTGGTTAGTATGTGTTGGTGTTGTTAGTATGAATGGGTATTGGCAAGTTGATATGCGTGTTGCATATGTTGGTGATAGTAAGACTGCTGCTAAGTAGGCATGGGTTCTGGTAAAGGGGTGTTGGTTAGTGGGTGTGAGTATTGGTCAATATCCAGCATCATGTTAGCCCTCCCCGTGGTAGCATATTTTCAAAAAAGACAACTAACGTTAACTTCCCATCCCCTCCAATGGCCACAGGATCAGTACAAATAAGTGTAGGTTAGTTGCTATGGGTGCTGTAGGTGTGGGTGTTGCCCCCAACACCATTTATCAAGATGGTCATCCCATCCAATGTTCAATTCCAGTTCTGCCCATTAGTGGCCCATTTCACGAAACATCACACCCTATGACTCCTCCAGTATGTGCATATATATTCAAGAGACCATATTTTTACTTTCACTGCAATCAGTATGAAAACTCCGACTAGCTGCACCAACAAGATTGTGTCATACATTGTATGAAGTTAAAGTACAAAAAGAGCAAAGCAACAACTCCAACAAGAATTGCAGGAGCAGAGTGATTTGTTAATGAACTTATTTTGGTGATGCCTATTTTGGATATTTCATTCATGTCAATCCATCAAAAACTGCAGGACCAGCGCAGATAGTATTGTCATAAACTGCATTAAGGTATAAGACAAAAAAAAAAAAGAAAACAAAATCTCTAATGTCATAGATTCCCTCAAATGAACTGATGCTCTTATGACTAACAAGAATTTCCAGGAATTTCAGAAACGACCAGTTCTTCATTTTAACTGCTGAAACCATCTCTGATATTCTCCAGTGATAACAAGACTTATATTTTGCTGTAGTGGAAACATTAGACGTCAGACTGGGACCATTTTCATTTAGGACCAAGTAGACTTCATTGAAAGTCTTTTGTTATAAACCTGGAGTCAGTATGACCATTCAGTCATAAGAAGTAGTAACAAAAGTTTTTCAAGATGGCCATCCGGGAATTTGCATTATTTATATTTAGGATCAGCTAAGTACCATAAATATTTTGGCGACAACCCACGTTGATATGGTCATTTAAGTTGGCTTGATAAAGTGATGATAATTTCTTATATGGTGATGATTACATTGAGGGTCAGACCAACTAAATACCGTGATGAGACTTCTGTTGAAAGCCCGATGTCAAAATAACTTCATTTCAGTGTAGTGATAAGGAGATTTTATAGATAGCTGCTAAGACAGCCATATTGGATGGCAGGACATCACCATTTTTATTCTGAATTAACCATCTTAAAACATCGAGTGAAAACTCAAATGTTGATATGTCTTTCCTTTTAGGAGAAGAGGCAGTAAAAAGATAGTTGCCATCATCGCCATATACGACATCAGATTAACACTATTTTCATTTAAGATCAACAAGACATCATAAAAAGTCTTCTCGTCAAAGCACAATATTTATATAACCAGTCAATTTAGGTATTAAATTGCAGACTGACACCATTTCCATTTAGGGCTGTCTAGAGATCATAAGAAGTGTTTGAATGAAAACTGCATGTCAGTACTACATTCCACTCAGAAGGAGTATTAATAAAAAGATTTTTAAAATGTTGTGACTATACTGGATATCAATTTGGCACCATCTTCATTTAGGACCATCTTTACATCAAAAGAAGTCATTTTCTGAAAACTGAAATGAGCATCAAATCAGGAAGTGTAGTGATAAAACTATTTTCTATATAGTCATATGTTAGTTATTATGGATGAATGAGCGAATAAGTGGTACCATTTTCTTTTAGGACCAATTAGACATCATAACAGGTCTTGTAATAAAAAAACAATATACTGATATGACAATCCATTCAGAAGTAGCAGCGACCAAGAGATTTTTTTATGATTGCCACCTGGAGGTTAGAGCGGCATCATTTTCATTTAGTTTAGGACCAGTTGGCCCTTCGGATGAATAAAATAAAGTTTCATGGCCATCCCCCAAGTAGATTAGGAGAACAAACAATAACAAACTTAATGTTAATTGGTGGATGGACAACAAGAAATACCATAAGGTTTATTAATCTATGATGAGTTGAGCTTAAATTTGCAATTGTGACATTTTTGAAGTGCTCGGTATATCGATTTACCATGGAATTTTTTTTCAGGTGGTACGTACTACAGTACTTTTTCACTGCAGCTATACTTCGAAAGTTTCGGTCCATAAGGAATGTTTGGAAATACCCGAGTAAGCCTGTTACAAATTTAACATTTTAAGTATCTTTTCATTTTACATTGAAAAATAATACCAAAACTTAATTATTAATCTTTAAAAAAAGTTGTACTTGTCACAAATTCAATAACAAATACAATTATATAAGCTTCTAATTGATGATGAGAAGAGCTAAAATTTGCAATTATAAACTTTCGTTGTTGTTGTGTTGTAGGGTTTAACGCCATTTTTCAGAACAAGATAGGCTATACATGGAGGCCAGTATAAATGGTGGAGGAAGAATCCGGGAAAACCCCGGAAAGAACCACCGACCACGATAAGCTACTGGCACGTTTTCTCACATACCCACATTGGCCGAATCCGAGACTCGAACCCACGCAGGCACAGGTGAGATGGCGGAGATCCGTAACGGCGAAAGAACTTGTGTGATCACATGTACGGCACATGTCGGGAATGCCATTATGGCGGCTTAAGGGATATTGTGAAAGATTGTTGAGCCAAATCCAACTTTTCTAAAAAAAAATGAATTTCGGATATAGAAAAGAAAACAAATTTTAATTTTATAAAGTGTTTTGTTAGTGCATTGTTAATGTGTTCAGTACATGTATTCCTTTCAAAGTCGTCATGGGATTTTCAGGACACCAGTTGTTTTCTGTTTGTATTTTGCATTTTGCACAATTTATGTAGTCCACTAAGTATTTTCTCATTGGGTGAGTCCGTATGTTGCTGGCAGTTTGCAATAAATATCTTAACTGGGTGTTGACATCCATTTCAAAGTTTCCCATTCTATTGCATTAATAACGTAGACAATAAATTACAGGCTTCAGTGTCAATACATGTACTTGCCATTTCTATAAAGCCCTCTGATGTCAATGTTTTACAGGGTGTCAGCTATAGTGTTAACTTAATAATCATACTTTAGTTAGTTTTTGGAATACAACTTATTCTGCAATTTACACACACATGAAAAATCTGACTACTATAAAGCACTGACCATTTCATTTTTGGGGGTGAAGTAGCGCTCTGCGATTTTCTTTCAAGCAGAGATATTTTATTTTTTTTTCTCACAAGAAAAGTTTTTCTTCAAATATTGTAATGGACATAGGATGGTGTTATTTTGCTATAAATTGGAGCAACCTATTTTGCAGGTATGTGAGAGCTGGAATTTAAAACAAATTTCAGGCCTCTGCTCCAATTTTAACTATTGGTCCCTAATATAATTGTTGTATACCATGGTACGTATCACAGCATGTTTAAAAAAAAAACGCGTTATACCGCGATACAATGTTTTCGTGGTACCCCGTTCTATTATTTAGTGCCAAGGCAATAAAAGTAAAGTGCTTTGTCCAAGGACACACCACGGTAAATGACCCAGGCTGGTCTGATGGTAGGATTCGAACCTGAACCCTGTCACGAGTTAGGCATGCTAACCACTGAGCCACTGTGGCTTGCCATAATGAGATGGCAAATAAATTAGACGAACGAAACTATTTAAAATATATGGCATATTTGTAACATTGTTGCAATGTTAATGCTAACAGCAGTTAAATATAGTTGCTTCCTAGACTAAGGAGTGTCACAGAAAACAACAAACAGAGACAATATAAGATGATAGCTTTCATCTTTACTTGCAACCTGCTCTTAAATATAAGCTGCTGACATAGGATATTAGTGGAAAATTTGGTTATAATAAAAATTACATGAAAAAATCATTGTAATGATACGAAAAAATATTAAAAATTAGTAATCCAGGACATTTAAATTGTAATACAAGACACAGCATAAATAGGTGGTTCTAGGATTTGCTACCATTGATTGATGACTGCTCAGACCAACCATTTCTCTATAGGCCTTTCAACCCTCCAATCAATGTTTTCTCATACTGAGCAAAACCACCTGCAAAGTTTTGTAATAGTAACTATAACTTGTTTTATTACATTTTATTACAACACGAAGAACCGATTTCCCTTGGTCAGTCACATTAATCTTGACCTTTGAACTTCTTTGTTTCATGTTTTGAAATCCGTATGTCATTTTATGAAGATATCTGAAGCAGAACATAAATTAAAACCAAAACCGGATTGCTAAAGGATGCACTTACATAATATTGTATGCTCAGCATTATCAGAGACATTAAAACGTGAATATTTTTTTCCAACAGAGCACATTTGAAGCAGCCAGTAATATAAAGACTGGTAGAGAGGAAAATACCAGGGTCACTCTGATCTCCATATTAGGTCATAGCAACCTATATTTGGTATGGCTGGGGTACCTTTCTTTAGATGTGTCTAAATGCCGTTTCATTAGTGTAGGTGAAGTACAGTCCAAGATATTATGTGTATAAATAATAGATGAAATAAGTAATGAAAGTAGGTTAAAAATAAAGTCCCTTAAAGGCCCTGACGTTCTACTGTCCGAAAAAGAATTTCCAAGCATTTCAAGTACAATGTATTCAAGATAACACCATATCTTCTCTGTAACTGCTGAGTGCTGAAATTTCCGAGCAATAAGATTTTCAAAGAAGCCACAGTGGCAGCCATACTAAATGTAAAATTGGCACCATTTTCATTTGGACAGACTAGTTTTGTTCTGTGGGGTTTTAATGTCACTTTTAACACATATTTGGCTATATCATGTCTGGATAATGGGACCTAAGTAGTATAATGTCTGGATAATGGGACCTAAGTAGTATAATGTCTGGATAATGGGACCTAAGTAGTATAATGTCTGGATAATGGGACCTAAGTACTATAATGTCTGGATAATGGGAGCTAAGTACTTTTCCCATGATACACATAGGCAGCCAACCTGAGACACTATTAGAAGATTCTTAATGAAACCTGTATGTTGATATGACTATTCATTTTGAGAATTAGTAACAATAATTTCAGTATGTTCATTGTGGCAGCCATTTTTGAGGTAAAACTGGTACCATTTTCATGCAGGACACACAGGTATAATGAGTCTTCTAGTAAAAACACCATGTTGATAAGACTTTACATTTAAGATATCTTTTATCACGATGGTCATGCCAGATGTCAAATCAATACAGTTTTCAGATAGTACCAACTAGACATAATATAAAGTCTTTTGGTGAACACCCAATGTTGATATAACTTTCCATCTTGGAGGAACAGTGATAAGATTTTCAAGATGGCTACTGTGGTGGCATACCTAATATGAAAGTGCTATACTATCATTTGTCTTAAAGTTTGCAATCAGACTACTGAAATAAAGGTCACAGTGACTTAATTTTATTGTAGTGGGTGAAATTCTAATAGAGCCACTTGAGCTGATCAAGTAAGCCTTTTAAAATATAACTTGCTTGTAATATACATGTTTGTGCAAACATGTTTAGTGAAAACCTGAAAGAGCATAATAAAGAACCTGAGAAATAAGAAAAGTGGATGTGCATTGTGGATTACATAGAAAAGTGGATGTGCATTGTGGATTACAAATAAAGTTGCTCATTACATCATTAGCTCTCCAACATGCGTGTTTTTTCATAATAATTTTGTATACAAAGTAAAGTGATTTGTCTACTAACCATGTTTGGCTTATTGGTATAATAATACTAACAGATACAAACAAAATGATATTAGATGACAAAGATAAGAAAACTTCCAAATAAAGTAAGATGATTAATGATGTACAATGATGATCAAAATATACATTTTTCAAGATAAAATGTCCACTGAGGAAAATATGTTGATAAATGTTATCATTGTACATTTTTCCAAAATGACACTACAGGTAAGAAATAAAAACAAGAATACTGTAAATGGCTTGCCGTGTGTTTAACAATCCTAAATCTAGGCAGTTGTAAGGCATGACTTACCCTGGAGATTACTGACCAAAACATTTCAATGACTTTTGGGCAAGGTATATAGTTTTGAACCATAATTTTCTTGTTCGACTTATTATGACCATGATCTCTGACCTTAATACCTCAGAATCTCTAGTTTTCCATATTATCCAAAAGTGCAAGTCATCAACAAAATTTGTCAAGGAAGTTGCTATAAAACAAGTTATTCTTTCAACTACAATTACACCAAACTTTATGACTACAAACTAAAAATTCTCATCATTATTTTAATTGCAAGCCCTGAAAGAAACTTTTTGAAGTTTAAAACTAATGATATTATCCAAAAATCAATTTTCTTTCTTTCAGTCAGTGACTGTTGTCCTTCAGCTTTCTGACTTCAAAGTCTCTGAACTTCTTTCTTGCTCAACATGCAAGTTATTCACACAGTTTTTGGTGAAAGTACACAACCAAGAATTTAATTTTTGTGCAGAAATAATTTTCTTTTATCAGCCCATGACCTTGACTGTTCACCTCAAAATCATAGGTATTTTCCTTAACCAACGTGCGATCAATCCACAATGCTTGGGTCTGGTATTTGCTTTTAAACTAATGTTGTGCAGAAACCATTTTGTTCATTAAGTCAAAGTGATGTCATCCAATGTAGACAGTGGAGAACTTGAATTATTGTGCAGAAATGAAATTGCTACAAGATGGATGGATATATGCATGGAAAAATATTTGATCTTTAAAAAAGTGATTGAACCACATCATATAACTTAATAAAAAGGACTTCATAGTCAGGCTCATCTCTTTAAACTTTGAAAAGGCCACATGTCACAAATCCATATACAATGAGAATGTTGTCATTCACAGATCTTCTTTAACTCTAGAACCTGAAGACAAAATAAATAAGAAAGTGAGCCATCTGAATACGAATGTTTTTCAGCTGTGTGTAGGTATAGAAATGATGATAAGGAAACATTTTAAATTGTTCACTGTTATAGCTACATATATTTCAGAATGCATAGACAACAGATTTCACTATCACTATAACTTGAATTTAAAGCAAACAAACGATCTCTATTTTGAACTATGCATCCGATCTACCTACAGCTGTATTTACAAACACTAAAGCTACTTTACACACTCATTACATTGTAAATAAAATATTTAACCAAAGAACAATTCTGCTGAGATAATCCAGCTATTTAAAAACACAAGTCTCTTGAAGAGGCAGATGCCCTATGGGCCAAAAGAGGATTTCCAGGAATCCAAGATAAGACCATTTTTTTTAAAAAACTGATGAGTGTTGAAACCATACCTGACACTTAAGTAGTTAAATAACTGGACCAATTCATTTAGGACCTAACAGTCCTCATACGTCTTGAGGTAAAAACTCAAAATTAATATTACCATCCATTCAGGAAGAGTAACAATTTTCAAGATGGCCATCCTAACAGTCATACTAGATGTCACATCAGCACAATCATCCTTTAGAACCCTCTAAATATCATCATATGAAGTCTTTAGGTGAAAACCCAATGTTGATCTTACCATCCATTCAGGAGGAGAAGCAGCAACAAGATTTTAAGACTGTCATTATGATGGCCATAATACATGTCAAAACATTATCAGTTTCGAAAAAAAGAACAAGACACTGTAAGAGATATTTAGGTGAAAACCCCACCTCAATACAACTTTCCAGTAAGATGCAATAGTGATAACTATTTTTAAAATGGCCAACAGGGTGCCCATATTGGTGATCTGACTGGCACCATAATCATTTATGACCAACATTCATAACTATCACAGAATAAATATTAATTTCAAGAAGAAATATTGTACTTTTGCTTTCCGAAGTCCATTTGAAAATGTTCTGTTTCCTAGCGATCCCTTTTCACCCATTAAATGGAATAATCCACTTCCAAAGTTACTTGAGGCATGGAACTAGCAAGGTTTACCCCACCCCACCCCACCCCAGTCACCATGTTTGGACAAACCCAGTGAGATGTTGCTTATAATCTGACTCTTTCCTTAAACACACAAAGTTTCCATGTGAACTTTAAAAAACTAGGTCAGTCAACAAAGTCTAATCTGGTCTAAATAGTCAATAATTGTTTTCATTAAATATTTTTTATAAATATAAACTTAGCTAATTGTGACTATCCTCACCCCTTATCCAGTACTGTATACAGTCACCTGGTGGCCTTGAAAATTGGCTGAATTCAACATAAACTAAACATATAATAACAAATCCACCCCCACATAAAGGCATCAGCATGTCAAATTTTGTCAAGTTAAGCTAGACCATACTAGTAACATCTTGCTTACAATCTAATGTCCTTGATTTAACACAAAGTATCACCTGTGATCTTGAAAATGAGGTCACAACAGCCAGAACATAATCAGGTCCTGGAACCTATTCAAGGTACAGTACTCTCATTATAATGCTGTCTATGGGAGTCTTAGATTACTACATTAAAGTGAGATCACTTCATGATAAATACATGATATAATTTTACTACTTCTGGGATCCATGGCCCTACAAACTGTGCCATAATTATGGGTCTTATAGTGAGGGGTGCAGAATCTACATGTGCAGTTTGGTTTGATTAGAATAAATATTTTTATTTTTCAGATACTCCTGTTTACAAGAGTAAAGGCTACTGGGTAGACAGCACAGAGCCATGATGTGCCCTCCCTAGAGGGTAGGAAGACATAATATTCAAAAGTAAACTTAAAGTATTAAATTATTGATATAGGACAAAATATCACAGGAGTACTAATGATGTTTATTTGATTTTGGCTGAGTGTCAGATGAAATGAATGGATGACCATAAACTGAATGAACTTGTCAGACACTTTATACTCTGCTGATGAAGATGTAAGGATATTATGACCCTGGAATAGTAACCTCACATAGTTATCTATCTTAGACTGACTACTGAAAGGCTTAGAATAGTGCTGAAACTTAAAGAAAAACTGTCTTGTTTTGAAACCATTTCTTATGTTAAATGCAAAGTAACAATGAATGGACTGAGATAGGCAAACCTGGCTTCACAAATTTCCAAGCCAAATTTAGTTCTTAGAAAATAAATTCCTTCAGCAAATTTGTAACAACAGAATTATGTAATCTCTTCATTTTTAATTAAATATCCTACCATAATCAGGCTTGATCTTTCTTCTCTTTGGACCTTGCTTTTCTGAAAGACATAGCAATGTAAAGGTAATATTTATTACTTTTAGGTATCGCTGGAAAGAAATAGATAATGGAGAAATTTATTGCCTATTATATCTAACATAAGGTCCACTCATGTAAATTTACATTAATGCACTTTACTACTGTTGCTAGAAATGAACATCAGCCAAATAACCACTTTAGCTTTAGACCTCACACTCCCATCCACCCAATGCCCCATATCATCCCTTCAACATAAAATTGAGGAGGGGGCGACCGACCAAAAAATAAGTGGCATTGACCTTGAGGCCCCCCACAAAATAATCCCCATTTTCATAATCTGTCATGAATAAAAATGCTAATTTAGCAAAGCAATGTTGACTCATTAATTATCCAAGAGACAATCTGAGGCTTGTTAAGATTGTTGATTTTAACTGCGATACTAATTTATTAATCTGAGCAAAAGGAAATGACTAACCAGGCTGATAGATGATGAATACCTGTTGGATGACTTTCTTGTGAAATTGTTAAAGTGTTTTATTCATATTTTGTTTTTCATTTTCATTGGGTTTTTTTTTACAGTTTATATTTCCAATTATGTGTGAACACCACCCCACCCCCCTGGTAAATTGCTGAGTGTGAAATGAAATTTTAGAGATTCAGAGGGTTGTTTTGGTTCATAAATTTTATAATCAAACACACATTCACCCTTAAATGAACCCCAGGTGCTATAAAATGAACCTTATTTGGGTTCAGTAGGGGCCCAGACAAGTGCACCTGGGTTAAGTTTTGAAATTTTACAATCACCTATTCAACAATATTTCATCTTTTTCAATGCATCACGGGCACTCCCCCTTCATAATTTTATTTTAAACGCCGACATTATGTCAGTCACATGTTCCTGGGATCAAACACATTAGGTAAGTTTCCACAGGTCAATCAAAAGACTGTCCATATGCCTTAACCACTAGGCCACTGTCTCTATTAAGAATATACAGTGAAAATAATTTACATGGACTATATCTGTTCAGTACATTTGCACTTATGGACAGATCAAAAATTAGTGTACATGCATTTAACAATAGCAAGTTTTAATTTTTGCCAAGCATGGGAAACCCCGAGTGTATTATTAGCGATCAATTTGTCATAGGTATTATTAGCCGGCTTGACACATGATATGGACAATGTCTAAATTGTGTGTGTTGAATTAAAATTCCGGCAATTTGCTGTGGCAAAAAAGAATTGCTGTATATCCTGAAATTTTATGTCAACTGACCAGTGATCTGTAATTAAATCATTGTAATAATAATAATGATGAATTATGTGCTTACTATGGAATCTCGTATGGCTAAATTAGCTAGATAAAGACTTTATTAATGCAATTAATAAATATATTCCAGTATGTCATTATGTCACAAACGGCAACTACAACAACACCAGGAAGCTCATGTGGAATTACAGAAGATACAGAACAGTTATATAAACCAATTGTTGAGCCAACCAAATATATTGTTACAGCAACTGAGACAACACAGAAAACTCTTGCTGATATTTCTGGCTGTCTTCCATCCCCTCCACCACCAGTTCAACCACAACCCGAAGTTCAAGTACCTTCACACCACCACCATCAAGAGTTTACACAGAAATGATATATAAATTTACTGATGATGGCATTAAAGCCATCAGGGTACCTAGAAATACACATCATGCTTTGCAGAACATACTTTAATTTTGCTTAGATTGGTAATTTCTTTGAACAACTACTCATTTTTTTACATCACTGGATTTCAATTTGGTTCAATACATGCATGTACATTTGTTACTTCTGTCCATTTGTGTGACATGAATCGTTACTAATCAATATATCTAAGACTCGGACCATTTTAAAGGGGGTTGGGAAATCAGGGTGGTAGACAAAAATGACCAAATATCATAAAAATATTTTTCCTCTGATATGCAGAAAAAGAACTAATTATATCCATTTAATCAATTGAATTTGTTTTTAATGAGGTAAAAAACAAAAGTCCCTTGATGGGTCTAACACACTACTGTATGAAAAGAATTTCCAGGAATTCAACATGTGACCATTTCTTACTTTTTCCTGCTGAATATTGACGCTGTCTCTGATATTTTTCAGCATTAATAAGATTATCAAATTACTGCTGTGGAGGTGGACATAGCGAATGTCAGATTGACACCATTTTGAACATTGGATTTTGCCTGAATCTGTTTCACAATTTGGCCACTGCATTGGAGTAAGTGACAGATATAAAAGATTTGATCAAAGGATCATAAACAGAATTTTATTTGTCACCATTGAGACAGATACAACCACTTTTGGATTAAAAGATAATTTTGGGGAAATTTTTTTTCATGAATAATGAAAACATGCTGTTAATATCATTCAAGTCATAACAATATTCCTTGGGAATTTCCATAGATCCTTTACATATGGAAACTACTGATGTATTGGCACAGTGAAAAATACTGTGGTATATGCCAGTAATACAATGCTCCTCTAATAATCACAGAGGCATTAAAAAAAAATACAATAAATTTCTGTCTTTAAAATATATTAGACTGTGGAACAAATGTTAGCTTGAGACTGCTCACTTTGCTGCACTCAGCAGCTAGCTGGAGGGTTGAAGGTGATGCAATTTTTTCATTGGAGATTGGATTATACTGTTGTGTAAATTTCTACAATGAGCATATTGAATTTTCCTGTGCATTGAAAATACTTTCTCTGCCATGATATAGGATAGTGATGCAATGTCAATGGATCTTGTATACATTATGACAAAATGATTAATGTTAATATGGTGTGTGCATGTTTGTGAAAAGTATAAAATGCTTCCCATTGCTGCTACATTTCATGAAGTCAAACTCTATCACACTTTGAAAATAAGTTTTTCTGGTCCTTGCTAGCTTCACAGATGGTTCATCCTTCCCCAAGTTTTGATATCTGCCATCAAAAAGGTATCACTTCCACACTGCAAGCTTTACCAATCCAACTACTAAAGCAAGCATATTTTGCATTTTATGTGTAAATAAAAAATGTACTTCTAGAAAACTTGATGCTGTTCATGAACAAATCAAAAAGCTTTAATAAAAATGGCTTAAACATTTTTATTAATGGCAACAAAATGTGATTATAACTTGTCTCTTCAGAACATATGTCTGACTTACTAAACTTAAAATGAATGGGTTGTTTCACTTTGTCTATGTTACTTATGTAGATTAGCTTCATGGCTCTCCCACTGAACTGCTCAGTGGAATACCAAACACAAAACCACCTCAGCTATTTTAAGTCAGTTACGTAATATGTGGAGTGGTAGTTGTTTATCTCTAATCACCTTTAAGCAGATGTGACAGTTAACTGTATAAACTGACCGTGCATGATAGAATTAAGCATACAACTATGAGAATCCTGACTTTTTACTGTTGAACAGGCAATGGACATACAGAAAGGTCTCTCTCTCTCTCTTTAATAGAATAAAGTTTACTCTAAATTGTGTTTTAGAAACAACCCCATTAGGGGGTTCACATATCATAAAAACAGGTTTGTCCCACAACATATCATTATCTGGCAAGGACACAAATGATAAAGTGTTGGTGTCATGTTGCCCTGACGCCATGATTAAGATTACAAGTCATTTGGAGGCCAGAAGTACAAATCCTACTATCAAATAATGAGACTACAAACTGTAATTCTGACAGAACATACATACACATATATCTACATACATAAGTACATATATGCATCCATGCAATAATATCAATCATGAATGTCATTTATTCAAACTGACTTTCAAAGCCATAAAATTGTTGCACTAATTAACTTTCATGACTGACTAAAAGGATGTTTGCATGCACTAAATCCTTATAAACACCTCTTCTCAAAGGACTAGGGACATTTACATTGAATATAAGGGCTATCTAAGGGTAGAAATGTTGAACATAATTGTACAATCAGACATCAATAAATCTGTATTCCTGGCCTTAGAATTCTACCATCTATTTAATACTTGTTGAATATTTCATATATTTCATATTTTCAGCCATCTGTCACATAACCTTGGGCATTGTTTTTAAATTAAATAATTCTTCAAAGAAACTGAATGCCATTCTCTGACATTTGTGTAATAACAGATTCCTCAAAAGGAAAATTCAGCAATAAATTGATTTTTGTTTGGTGTGTGGTACTATAGTGCAGTATTATGTAGCTTGAAAGAGGAGTCATGTGACTGATGTTTCAGTAGCATTGGACCAAACCAAACTCTAATTCAGATGACCTTAAATAGATTTTCAAGGTCACTAGTTGATATTTTGTGAAAGGAATGGATGTTGAGTTGTGTCAGATATCTGGGAAACCATCTGAGATGATGTATATATATATGGTGAGATGGCAGGCCAGTACAATACTGGCAATGTTTGTAGGTTCCAAAAATGTAACTGAAAGAGTTCCTCAAAGGGACTGATCCACTAATTGGGTGAATGACTGATCCACTAATGGGTGAATTTTCACTAATTCAAGATGAGACCATTCTTCCTTTCGACCTGAAACAATCTCTGATATTCTTTAGTGATAACAAGATTATTAAATTAGCTGCTGCTGAGACATAATGGACTGGGACCACTTCCATTATTGATCAAGTAGAGATACTGACCAAGCAGAGATAAATCTAAATTTTTTGGGGTTAATACACGAAGTCAATATGACCATGCATCCATTCTGAGGGAGTTGTGACAAAAAGATTTTCAAGACAGCCAGAATGGCAGCCATACTGTAAGAACTCTATTGATGAAAACTCTGCAATAAAATGACTTTTCACTTAAGAAGAGTTGCTTTGACAAACTTTTCAAGAAGGCCACCATAATATTGGACATACTGGACGTCAGATCAGCACCATTTTAATTTAGGACCAACAAAACAGTTTAAGAAGTCTTCTGGTGAAATCCCCATTTTGATTCAGCTTCCATGGAGACCATACTGGATGCCAGTTTCATTTAGGAACAACTAGACATCATAAGAAATCGTTCAGTGAAAATCCATTGCTGATAAGACCATTCATTCAGGAGAAATAGTGGTAACATGACTTTCAAGATGGTCACTGTGGCAGCCCTAATGGATGTCTGATTGCAATCCTTTTCATTTAGGAGCAACTAGACATCATAAGAAGTCTTTTAGCAAAATTCCTATGCGGATATGACCATCAAATAGTAGAAGTAGTGATGACTGCTGAGGAAGCCATAATACTTGTGTAAAAGGCACCATTTCATTTAGATCTAACTAAGAAGTCTCCTGCAAAACCTCCATGTCAAGATTATCACTGTGGTGGCCATGTTAGATATCAGATTGGCACTAATTTTATTGAGGGTCAACCAGGCATCATAAAAAAGTCTTTTACAAGGTATGATAAGAAGCCTTCTGATGAAAACCCCATGTTAATATCAATTTTCCATTCAGGAGTAGAGATATCAAGATTTTCTTTTAGAACACTCTTTATTTTTCGACCTGTGATAGAACATTTAGGATTATTTAGGATTTAATTCACAATACTATCAGTTCCTCTTAAATTTTCACTTTGCAGCTTAGAGAACTAAATTTATTTGTTGATTTTAATAAACTTGTTGGTTTTGCTTTGTTCTGTTACTTAGCTTAAGACAGAGTCACAGCACATTTCAATCTGATTTCCTCTTTGGGAGAACTAGTGACAGGATTTTTCAAGATGGCTGCCATGGAGCCATAATGGACATTAAATCAGCACAATTTTTATGTAGGTCACTAGTTGATAGTTTATGCAAAGGAGTGGAAGTTCACTTGAGTGTAAGATATCTTGAAAGTCATCTGTGATGATCTATATATCATGTTTAATGGTACATGAGCACAATACTGGGTACATGGTACTGATTAAAAGGCAACTTCTCAAAAATGTAAAGATAAAGAATTGCCAAAAAATGAAACTGTTTGAAAATTATAAAAGTTTTCAGAACAGTTTCATTGTGTAGAGTATTTGAGAATGCTTCTGCCCTTCTATTGTAGGCCAGCCAACCCTAACAAGACCTTCTCATCAAGCCAGTTTGTATTTTTCCTAAGTTTGTAGACCAATTTTCAGTAAGATATAATGAACTTTTCAGTAAGGTATAATGAAATATCAAGTGCTGCTATTGTCATATTGCAAAACATGCTTCTGAGAAGTTCAAAAGGAGTGATGTCTCATTCACATAATTTACTGAAACAATAAGTAATGGTAATCACAACATTAAATTTCATATAGTCAGTATGAAACTAAGGTGTCACTGTTGACAGTATAACACAAACATGTAATAAACATATACAAAGCTGCATATCTTGAGCTAAGACATCAGTGCCAATGTAATATTCTTCTGACTGATGCAACTAAAACACTTATGTCTTACTTAGTACTTTCAAGACTGGACTAGTGTGATTAATTTCTGTTTGATTCATTTCAGTACATACTTCAGAAGCTTCAAAAGGTTCAAAACATGGTTGCGATCATCCTTAGTGCTTAAAGAACTGAGCACACATCGCCTGATATATAACTTTCATTGGCTACGCACTCAATTCGGAATTTACAAACACAAAAGCTGTTCACTATGTTACATTTCACTGACTGGCTCCAGTCCAATATACCTACCCATCTGACCTCGCCAATGTGTATACTCCATCTAGAAACTTATGCTCCTCTTCTGACGCTTGTATTCTGATTGTTCCCACTATTGCAACAAAGTCATACAAATGTTCTTTTTGTGTACCAGGGCCCAGCACATGGAAAGGTTGGTTGGTTGATTGAATTTTTACGGCGCACCAGCACTGTTAGGCTATTCAGCGCCATACAAAAGGTTATATCTTCATCATTTGAAAGTGGTAAAAGGTTTCGTAGTGATCAGCAATACGAAACCAAACAGTTGAAAGTAAAATGATAAGATGATAACGGTGATAAATAAATAAAGCTTCCCGATCAACGGGGAATTAAATGGTGTATGATAATGAAAACAAATGAAAGGTAATTAAAATTTAGGGACGGTATATATAGCACATAAAACTGCTAGCATAAAAGCTATAGCTTATAATAAATGTTTACTTCCTTCAGGAAGTCTATAATACAAGACACACTCACTGTATCAAAGAGCTCCCTAATGTCATACACATTATAACACTGATCACGCGTAGGTTGGAGGTCGAAACACTCCAACAAAAAGTGTTTAATGGTGAATGGTTCATTGCAAGAAATGCACTCTGGTGGGTCTTCTCCTTCTAGTATGTGGGAGTGGGTTAAATAAGTATGACCAATTCGAATTCTTGCAATGACTACCTCCTCCCTACGGACGGCTCTGTAAGAAGGAGTCCATTCTCCTAGGGCTGGCTTTATGTCATGAAGTTTGTTATTCATGGCATGATTCCATGATGCCTGCCATTTCTGATGTAAAGATTCTTGGATACTAGGTTTAAAATTAGTATACAGTATTTTAAAATAAGATGGTTCAAATGATAGGACCATTTTAGCAGCGCGGTCTGCTTTTTCATTACCTGTAATGCCAATATGGCTGGGTAACCAACAGTATACTATATTGTGATAATGGGTTCTCCAGTTTTCTATTATGTAGTGCCTGAAGTATGGATAGTGAGTCAGAGAAGATGATGCTATTTAAAATATGTTTGTTTTCAAAGTATTGCAAGGTCTATTGATCTGATTTAGGCTGAAAAAATTTATGTACCATTTGGCAAGTAAACTTTTGTTGTGTGTTTTCCACTAACGAAGGCTGCAGCAGCCTTTTCCTTATCTTTTGATCCATCAGTATAAATTTTCGTATAACATTCAAATTGGGTGAGGAGTTCATGATAACAGTTATGGAAGATGGAATGGTTTGTCTCCCAATTTTTCCATCGTGTAATGGAATGTTTAAGTAGCCAGGGAGGTGTTTCCGAGACGGAAGTTGATACATGGAATGAATTGCCCATTGATCTTATATACAAAGACACTGATTTCATTCAAGAGTGTTCTTACAACTCACCTATTGTGACTACAAGAACAGACTTATAGACTTAATAATGTTAATACCTTAATTATTGTCAGTATGATTTTGTTTTGTAATTTCTTGGTGTCTGTTTTTACAATCTTATCATTGTTTATATTTTTATGTGTTATCTAATATTACAAAGTGCCAAGAGCTTCTAAAGTTTACGCACTCTACTAAGTCCACATTATAATTATTAATATTATTATTATTTATTATTATTATTATTATTATTATTATTATTATTATTATTATTATCTGATGTAGTGAAAGCAACATTATTATTAATTAAAAGGTTCATTATGAACACTTATACTTTACTGACCTTAGTGCAACTTTTGGAATAAACAAGAACTTGGCTTATAATAGAATTGATTGTAACAATTTTACAATATAACAATATTTCATTGTAACAATAATTGTAACACTGTTTTAAAAAGTTTACAACATCTAATGAATGTCTTCATTTATTTATTGAAGTTGTATCCATGCAATTACAAAATAATGCATGTAGTAGTTACCTTATCTCAAACCATGGTATATCATGGAATATCTAAATGGATCACAAGGTTGAAAAGTACCTGAGTGTTTCATAGGTTATTTGGCAACACACCACCATTTCATACAAGGTAACTGACTTATGTACTACATACATGGCTCTCTTTAATCTGAGCCATTGGGTATTTACCTATACCTAACAATTTCATCACCCTACATGTTGATACAACATAATAATGACACCAGTATTCAATTCTCTGCCTATCATGTACTAAAAACTGCATATATAATTGTATCAAGTAAGAAAAACAATACCTTCAAGGTAACTGAGACCTGTATCAGTGTCAATGCCAGCACTAAGTACATGGTCATCAAGGGATATATCAGAGTGATGGCTGGAGTATTCCCCATGAAGTGAGAAAATCTGGTCCCCTTCTAAACTTTTCGGTCTGTCTGAGTCAAGTCTTGACAGGTTCTGATGGCTGCATTCATCTGTAACATGTGATTCTGCTATGGAGATTCTAGATGCAGCTGTAGACTGGGAACCTTGTGATTCAGTGGCAGGTTCATACAATGAAAGATGTTTCATTAATAAAACAATGAGACATATTTACTGAAACGGGAAATAACATAACTGAATGTTTTTTCAACTCCACTTCAAACATTTTACATTTTACATTTTTCGCAAAATCAGTCAGTGTTATCATGTCAGTACAGTCCATCAAACAAGTAATAATTAAATCAAATTTCCATCTGAATTTATTGTATCAAGATTTGAAGTAAGATGATGTCATGAAATCTACATACATACAAAACTTCTCAAAATCATCTAACAAAATTTACCTGGCACATGAGGCTTTTAACAGTTATCAAATAAGCAGTTTTAATTATGTTTTAAATTTTCTTCAGTATTATGTTGGAAAATATTTAACAAGCAAAACGATTTCTTGTCTTAGTGGGGCCATTTGATTTCTAGTACTTGTATACAGGGTAATTTCTCACATTTATTCTCAAGTCAGTGACTTTTGAATACATAGGATGCCACAATGTGAGTTCTTCACCTACGAAAGCAGTAATTATCTGTACCTATGACACTGTTAAGTCCATTCCAATTATGAGACAATAATTCATGTTGGTTGAACAGGATTCAAAGTTTTAGAGGTTGTTAGAAAGTTTAATACTGGGCAAAGTTTTATTTCAAATAAAAAAGGCTTACATCTTTGCAGTATCTTGAAGTAACTTGGAAACATTTTAAATTTATGTAACAAATCATTTACAATGTTCCTGCTGTACTGAAAAATGGTGGATTTTTAGGATATCTCAAGCAGGTTTGCCTAGTTATGGGATCTCCCTGGTTGCTGTAGATAAAATTGCATGAGTTTAAATAAACTATATAAACCACATGTCAGTATGACCAGCTACCCAGAAGGAGATAGTATTTTCAAGATGTTTGCAATGGTCACCATATTTAATTTAAGACTGGCACAATTTTCATTTAGGACCAACATTCTTTTAGTGAATACCTCATGCTGTTAGGGCCATGTTAACAGGAGAAGCAGCAATAGCAAAATTCTAAAGATAGATTGTTTTGCTTCAGCATTTTGTTAATTGTATTGAAACTTTAAAGAACAGTGAGCAAAGTGTTCTTGCCACCTTAGCATCCCATAAATACCCCCAAATAAGCAAATAACTCTTGCAAAATAATTTAAGTAAAATGATTGGTCAATGCACATAACTTCAATTAGCATAAGATTTACTTTCACAGCAAGCCACTAAAATCTGCAGGAGTAGGTACAACCACAAAATTCCAATATGCACTGCACCCATCTGTAAATAGCAATGGACAATGACTCTTACAAAACCCATAATAACACAGAGATATGTACTTCTGTTGATGATGACTATACCGGTGACACTTGATTCATGCCAATCTGAAGTTATGGTGTAAATAAAAGGTAATTTTCCCACTGGATACTTTTAAATTTATTTATGCATAATTTTCAAACAAATTAGTACATATATACATACATAAGCTGTGTGAGAGTCACAGTACATGGAACCAGTGTACAGTTCTGCTGTAAAATTGCAAACAGTGGAACAAATTGAATGTTATTTCTTCATTATAAATGGTATTAAAATGAAACCACATAAATTAAATTGGTATAAGGTGAGCATCACCTGTAACCTGAGCAAAATTTCAGCAGCAAGACAAGTTGCATCTAAAAGACTGTTACACTGCATTCAGCTGCAGAACAGCTACAACTCCAACAAGAATTGCAAAAGCTGTGAATTCTTTATAAGCTCATCTTCAAATGAGAACCCCAAGTGGCTGAGTGGTCACCGTTACAGATCACTGCGATCTCACCTCTGTCTGCATGAGTTCAAGTCTCGGGCTCGGCTAACGTGGCTATGCGAGAATGCCTGCCAGTGGTTTTCATGGGTCGGTTCTTCCCGAGGTTTTCCAGGGTTCTTCCTCCACCAATTATACTGGCCACCATGTATAGCCTATCTTGTGCTGAAAAATGGCATTAAACCTTACAACAACATCTTCAAATGATGACCATAACATGTACAAAAATTCATGATGATTCATTAAAAAACACTGCGACTAGTTATGTACACAAAAGTTTATCAGGCTCCAAGTCAAAAATGGCAATATCTAAAATAAAAATCACACATTTGTTGATATATGCATCTTCACGTAATAAATCATAACATTTTCCATGTTTCATAGCAATTTAATCCACTGAAATTCATGATGCATGTTGCTTTCATCAGATTCTGCTGCAAATAATATGGGCAGTAACTATAACACTAGTTCTCGTAATAATCTAATAATGATCGTCATAAAATGTACCATTTTTCATGGCAATCCATCAAAAACTTGGGGACTTGGTATGCTAACAGGATCTACATTTCATTAAGCTACCAGACAAAATGGACAATAACTATTACAACAATAGTACCTCAAAGGAACTGATTCTCTAATGGCTGAAAATAATTTCCATAAATTCAAGATAACATCATTTCTTGCTGGGTGTTGAAACCATTTCTGATTTCTCAGCAAAGAGAGTTACAAATTGCTGGTAGCTACTGTAGCTGCCATAGTGGATACAAGAGGACACCATTTTCATTTAGGAGGCACTAGACATTATTTAAAGTCTTTTGGTAAAAACCCAATGTGAATACGACCATTAACTCGGGAGGAGTAGTAATAACTTTCAAGACAGCTACTATGGCAGCCATATTGGAGATCAGATCAGCACAACTTTTATTTAGGAAACAACTAGATATCATAAGAATTCTTCTTGTGAAATATGACTTTCCACTCAAGCAGAGTAGAAATACCACAATTGGCTGCTGTGGTAGCCATGTTGGATGTCAGATCAGCATTTTCATTTAGAATAATAAGCCTTTTGGTGAAAACCCCATGTTGATATGGCCGTCTAGAAGGAGTAACAATAACAATATTTTCAAAATAACCACCATGTCAGCCACATTAGATGTCCAAGTGACACCATTTAAATTTAGGACCAACTAGATGTCATAAAATATATTCTTCAAAACATCACCTTATCAATACAATTTTCTGTTCAGGAGAGTAGCAATAATAAGATTGTTAAGATGCCTGCCATGACAGCTATATTGGATGTCAGGTTGGCACCATTTTGATATTGGCGTCAAGTTAGGAAGATCAGCAATAACAACATTTTCAAGATGACCACTGTGGTGGCCATACTGGATGTCAGAGTGGCACCGTTTTCATTTAGGACTGACCAAGTCATCATAAAAAGTTTTGTGGTGAAAAATAGTGTAAAACTGCTTTTATTTCTTTTTCCACAACAGAAGTCCCCCCCCCCATCCAAGCTCATAATTCCAACCTCCTATTAGATATAATGTTATACAGTATTCGCACACCTTTCCATCTGTTCATACCCCTCCATCAATTTTAAAAATGAAAAGAATCAAGGATATCAAAAAGGCACACAACTTAGTCATTTTATTTGTCAATTTATAGTTTCTAACCTGACTGTCGCTATGGGGTCTCTAATGCTGTAATTTTACTGGCATTTCAAACTAAACATAAGCTTTTGGTGTAAGCAAGCAGAATGCCTGCTCACTGTTTTTGGTTTCTAGAATAGTCCATGTCAGTAAAAACTGTCATCAGCATCAAATATTTGCAATGTCCAGTTTTAATATTCATTAAAAAGTTTGAAAAACAAAAAGGAATTCTTGTATATGTGTATTAGAAGAGACATACTCCAAAATTTGCGGAATTATTGACATTATCAAAGACAGTGAACTACATCACATCTGTTACTTGAAAAAACAGACTCACCCATGCAAATATGTTGACTGTGTTACTAAAGAAATTCTTATTTGATCTGAAATGCCAACAAGCTGAGTGTTTTGCCCCCCCCCCCCCTTGCCGGCTATAATCAGGTTAGAAATTATAAATTGATGAATGAAGTGACTAAGTTTTGTGTATTTTGATATCATCCTTTATGCATTTTGGTTCTAAATTTCGTAATATGGTAGAAACAAATGAGAGGGTCTGCGAATACATGAGTTCTAGTACATACAGAAAGAATATAGGACCAGTCCAAATACCAAATTGTAGGTTCAGCATAATACTCTAACCATCAGAGCTGTGTGGAAAGAAGGAAGTTTATAATAGTGACAGGTAAGTGTTATGCAAGTATTATGTTATTAAAATTAGTTGTATGCCCCAAGAAACTCAATTTTAATAGCAGTAATACATTACCTGTCATTGTTTTGCTGAATTAGCCAGGTCAATGGAGGGTGATGGCCTCAAACTCGTATAAAAATAAAATACCCTTATATAATGGTCTCTACTATTGTAAGTTGGTGGCAGATTGGGCCACTATTTGTGCCATAACTACTGGACCCAAGCAAAATATGTCTTTGCTCAGGTGTGCTAATGACAAACAGTACAAGGAGGAGAAAGAAATGTGCAACTGCCAAAACACAGCTTTCATAACAGTCTCCCATGACAATTAATATAGCCCTGACTTCAATTCTTATGAATGAAAGGTCCCTCTTAGTGAGAGACTAATAAGCTGTCTTGAAAATAAGGCCAATCTACCTGGAAATAGATGCCAAAATATCAGCAGAGCCCTTAATAGGTAGGAAGAGATGCTTACTACCCTTTCCTCTCCATTCTGATGCAGCCAATTAACAGTAATATTCTGACTGAGCAGAAGTCTACTTTGATCATGTCCAGTACAGAACAACTGAGACTGTACCTCTATAGGGAACTGAGCTACTGAAGAAAGCTGGCATTTCACCAAAACAAAACAACAAAATCAGGTTGACAAAAGAGAGAAACACACTCATATTTGCTGTAAAACTAAACAGTTTCTGTAGAATGGCATGAAGCTCGCAGTCAGACTCTCCTTCTTGAAGATGTTAACCATAGTAAGAAAACAATTTTAAGGGTAAGATTCTGAAAAGAAACTTCACTCAATGATTCTTAAGGGGATTTTGACAAAGACCACAACATACATGAAAAATTCCATCAAGCCATTAGTGAGCAATATATTGGTCTCTGCAGCTCAAAACACCTGATAAAATTGGAAAGACAAGGGTCTGAACAGGAAGAGAAGAAAGTCTGCCAAGGCTGTCAGAGAGGGATAGCTAGGATCAATGCATTTTCTACTGCACAAATTGCAAAAGATTCTCCACTATGCATTGTCAACCTTGAATGTGGACTGTCTCCTGGCCTGAAGAATACAGTTGGCAACCTTGCCCAAAAACTTGCACTGGTGGCTAGATCATGAAGGTGATAAATCTGTAGGCCATTGTAGAGAAGAGACCTTGTGTTGTGACTGCAAGTCCCTTCTCTGAGGTAATGTCTTGAGTTGGTCTACCAACTGGATGAGAAAATCATATACCATGGTTGTTGAGGCCACAGACGGACTATCAGAATGAGTTAAGCAGTAAAGGCTCTGACTATGTGGAACACTTGTGTAATCATTCTGAATGGTGGAGATTTAAGTGAACAGATTATTCCACCTTTGAAGGCATGCTCTGATCTGAGGCTTGGGAGACAAAACAGTTATATTATTGTTCGGTCTCATTGAAAACAAGTTCCACCAAGGATCTCCCTAACCCTTGCTCTGAACAGGGACTCTGCTATTGATTGACATCGATCATTCCATTTCCTCTAAAGACTGTCTGCCAGAATATTTTCCTGCATAAAATATGATGAACTCAGTGGTTATACTTTCCAAGGCTACCTATAGAACTAAGTTCCAAACCTCCAAATACCGGTGGATGCAGATTTCCAGTGACCTTGGGTGGGTGGCAACTAATCCCACCACAATGGTAAAATTTGTTGGGGCTGAGGCTCGGCCAAACAGCAGAGCACACAACTGAAAAACATTCCATTCATGCAAACTGATATTTTCTGGGATGTGAAGGTACACATACCAAAGATATATGGAAACTGTCCAGTCACCAGGCCTTATCACATTCCTGATGTCAGATCATCATCATGTAGATTCCATTTTGAGGGGTTCGTCCTTGAGAAGCATGTTTAAGGAAGAAAGATCAAGGATAAGCTGAAAATCCCCACCTTTTTTTTGAATACCAGTAAAGCTGGCAGTAGAACGGTTGTTTGTCAACCCCTCTACTGCTCCCTCATGCAGAAGGGTGCACACATCTTCCCTTAACCAAACTAAATTGGACTTTGGAAAAAAGAATTGTGACCCTGCCAGAAGAGGATGTCGTGGGATGCCATGGAGGAAACAAGACCTTCAAAAAGTGGCTCTGCCTCTGAAAAAGAACCTTAGGAAGGTTCTTACTGTGCTGCATCAAGACCTTTTAAGTGACCATGGCAACAACCCTGCCAAGGTCAAGTGGCTGTAGTGTAGCATGGCTAAATACAAAGATTCACCCTTCAGAAGACTAAAAGAGGCTGTGCAAAAAAAGGATTGGCATGTGAGGCCATGGTGAAGAGAATATGAGCCTTAAGCTGCATCGTGTCCATTGTCTAGACTGGAAGGCAAACCCAGATCATCATCTATATCCCCACTTACGATGCCCAAGCATCCAAGGGGGGGGGTTTAAAAGGCAATGAGGAAGAGCGAATAATGTAATTGGCTGCTGAAGCCAGTTGCAGCATAGAGTAGGTAAAAGACCATCCCTTAAAAGGCCTGGCCAAGTCAGATCCCTTAGAAAGCCTCTTGAAAAGAACCCTTATCATAGTTGAGCGAGGGACTAACAGAGGATCTGGTCATAAGGCAGCACCCAAGAGGATTTTTCTGTCTTCCATGCCCAAAGGTTTGGGACACAAATCAGAGGGAAAAAAGGCTGTAAACCTCAGTTAATGCATTGTCAAAAGACCAGGTCTATTCTTCCTCTGCTCCCTAAGGTGACAGTTGGGAGGGAAAAGGGACTCATGGGGAGGAAAGAGGAACCGTCTCAGATCCTACGCAAACTCACATCTACCAAAGGCAAAAAAGTCATCATCCTTGTGAGGGGGGAGGGGTAAGGAAACTTGGAAGTTAGGATACATTCAGCTGCAAGTCCTAACGCGGAGTGGCGGGACTGCTTCTACAAGCTTTTTATCTTGTCCCTCCTCTAGGGGTATCCTTGTTGCCTTATTGCATACTGGGAATGGGGGGACTGTCCTTACCTACAGACATTTAACAGGCATGGGAATCTTTCTCTTAGATTGTCTAGGGAGAGTGTGTGTGTGTGATTTGGATTGTTTACGTAGCTTTAACAATTCTTCAGTCATATTGCTATGATGTCTGCAATGTGGCAGTTTATAGCGATGTCTAGCACTCGGGGCATCATGCCGCAGACATGTAAAAGCATGATGTCCCACCCAGTCACATTATCCTGACACCAGGCCGACCAGTCCTAACATTAACCTCTTAATGCTGAGCGCCAAGCGAGGCATCTGTTAGTACCATTTTTATAAGTCTTTGGTATGACTTGGCCGGGGAGAGAGGACTAGCCCCCTCCATTTAATTTGACTCCACTTGAGCAGAAGATGTCGGTCTGTGACCTGCCACATCTGAACTGCTTTGAGGACAAGGCATAGGCATCCAGGGTACCATGTATGGGAAGAAAGGTTCCCAGGAATTGAAAGGGAATACAGGGAAGGGAGATATGCAGATCTGATCCCCTTCCCTAGCTGGACACATACGAGAATGTCATATTCCCAACAGGATCTGAGTGGTAGCGTTGAGATGGGGCAGGGTTCATAACCCAATCAACCCACATACTGCTGATGGGATTCCATTAACAAGGTGACTTGTACTCAAAGACTGGTGCCCAGTCAAAAGACCAGGCAGATGACTCATCTGATGGAAAAGCCCTCCTCAGAACTTATTGAGCTTGATTGCTGCTCTCCCCTGCTACAGAGGCATAACCTGTTCATTACTTTCACCAAGCTGATGGCTCTGAGAGGGTGCTGCTCCTTCTTATATGGAGGTGAGCATGACTCATTATTGAAGCTACTGCTCTTCCTCATCAGAACAGTGTGATTCACTCTTAAAATGGTGCTCCTTATCCCTAGCTAATGGGTTTGACCCACTCTCACAGGTTCTGGGAGGGTACTACTCGTCCCTAGCTATGGAGCATGACTTGCTTTCACTCCTTGCTTTTCCTTACTTGGAAGGGACCCTGGATAGAACTATCTGGCACTATGTTGGTACTACCTTTGGGGATCCTAGGCCCCTTCATGTATTATTATTATTACTTTTTAATTTTGTTTTTAATTTATGTTTTTCCTTTAATGAGGACTCAAAAGGATCCAACACACTCCTGGGATCAAGGAGATAAAGACCCCATACTCTCCTTTGGGATCAAGGAGAACAGAGAGAAGAATGGCATTTCTTCCTCCCTTTAAAAGTGCACCAACTTTTGGCCAGGTCACAAACTATACTAGGACATAAACAACAGAAAGACAATCACTGTGTACAAGCCAATCATGTGGAGTGAGAATCCCAGGTTACCTTCTTGTGCTTACATTTCCCCACATTGTGAGACATTCCTGAAAGAAAAAGATGTAGTACAGAAAAAGTACCTCTGAAAGATAATTACTTAAGTATTTTAATGCAAAGGTTATGCTGCTGAATCAGGCAGTGCTTATTTAATGCAACAATTAATGTTGTTTTGGTCCAAGTGATTACTTACTGGAAGCAGTGTAATAAACTGAATGCAACAATTTAAGGTAGTACTGCCCTCATACTACCTAAGCAGTACTTACCAAAAACTGCAAAATAAATTTGTTATTGCAAGAATTTAAAACTGTGCTGCTTAAAAATCAGATATGCAAACAATACTGAAAAAGCAGTACAATACAATAATTTTTCAATTCTCAACTGATGAACAAAGGGAATTCAATTCTAGAACCATGATAGTGATACTGATCCATGTATATAAAAATGTCCTGCCTAAGCAGGCACTGAATGAAGTCTGAAACTACAACATGGTAGAAATACTAACCCTAAGATCAAGTAAGGGAGAATGTATTCTTAGAGTATCACTAATTAAAACGACCCAAAATTTAATGACAGCAAATTTAAATGAATGAGCTTTGCAATGACTTATGGGATAGTCACTTAGTAGATATCTAATGGATATATCAAATATGCTAAAAAATGTATTAGAATATGCAAAGATGGCAATTATTCTGAGAGTGATATTCAAGCATCTTAACATGACAAGTGTCCAAACAAGACAAAATGAGTATCCTGTATGAACGTACAGTATGGTAGTTGGATATGTTCTATATGTTCAAGAATTCTAGAACATTCTATTTAAGTTATTGGAGTTATAAGCAAGAACTTGTGTCCCTGAAGAGGAAAGCTAGGTAATTATGACAAGTACAGTACAACCCTGTTATTAGCACACTCCATTATAACACAGATTTGGATATAACATGACTGTGGTGTGGCTCTGAAAATAACATACATGTATTTTTCTAGAACATGACAAAATATTCTGTCTTCTTAAAAGTACAAAAAATAATGTCTAAAAAGCTTATTATCATTTTGAGGAAGAATATGTATTCTTATATAAGATGATTGTGGCATGGCTCCTGAAATTTCATATACATTATTTTACTCGTACACAAAAAAATTAATTTTTCTTCTTAAAAGGACAAAAGTAAAATGTAAGAAGTTTATTCAGGGATAATACTGAACTTCACCATTGTCGCAAATTTCTATTTTTCCCCCTTATTCGCAACAAAATTACCATCTGGCAATTTTTTTGCAACACCATTGTTGGCTGTTCAAACTTGTATATATAATGTTGGGTTTGGCGCAAAGAAATTCAAAGGCACCATGAAAGAAGCTGCAAATTTGAATATAAAATGCACTGGACTCTATCCATTGCTACATAAATAAATCCTTTGTTCATATTAACAAACCATCTTAACAGTGCATTGTTATATCATAATCTGCTTATGCTGACATCTAGCATGAGTACTATTATGCACTCAAAATAGTCATGCTACATGACTAGCTACAATTGACCAACCTCTAAAGGCAGGAACAGGAACGACTAACATTGATCAAACGATGGCTAATTTTATTATTTTTTTAAATGTACCCCAAAAAGAATAGTTTTGCTGAAACTTCAAAGAAAACTGATCACCTCTAAGCGGCGATTGTTCTGTATAAATACTAAGTAAATAACAAAACATTTGAGTCTCAATCAATGTTCTACAATTATTTGATGTTGCAGTCACTGTAACAGGCATTTGTTTGGTCCTCCAAAGTTGGTCTTTAGTAGTGACTTCAATAACACATGAACCCTTCATCAAAGCAAGTCAGCACTATACTTAAATAAAAGTAATGGAATATGATGGATTGTTCCATTTTCCAAAAGTGACTGGAACATGTTTATTGTTCCGTGAAAGTTTCCTTTTGGCAGGAAAAAAGTTTATTCTTATGATCACTACCAATGGAAGTATAACACAAATTAAATTTCTAATCTTTTGAAAAAATAGATATCTGGCTGTCAAGTTAATTGAAGGACCGGCACCTTGCAAATATGTTTGTTAACTTTTTAACTTGTTCAGGTTTACATTTCCAAATAAATAGCTTCATCCCCTGGGTAGCCTCAGAAAGATGATAGCCATCTCCAGCAGACCGAATTCTAGGCCAATTTAAGCACCTGTACATGTAGCATGTAAACAGCTATAGCCACATGCTACAGGCAACAATGAATAACATTAGTGAATTGTTTAGTGAGACAAGTTTGTTGACCGTGGGATATAGATCAAAAGAGAACTACCATTTTTACATGTGCTATTTGCATTTTCTAATGGGATGTGACAATACATGAATTTTATAACATGTGATCTATACTCAAATTCATGGATTTTTCATATACATGTACAGTATTTAACACATTATGGACTGTGCTATACAAATATAAATTGTCAATATACAAATATATATAAGCACTTTTATTACTCCCCATTTCCCACCCAGACATATTTTTAGTACATCCATCATTTTCTTCAGCTAACTGACTTGGTTAATTATAAGACAGTTTGGTTCATAACAAGGCCAGGTCCTATAGACCCCAGCCATCATGTTATTGCTGGGTCACACTGTATATTTGTTACTACTACTAAAACTCCATGTCAAAATGAGTTTTACTTAAGGACCAAATGCACGGCATTCAAGATGACCAGCATGGAAGCCATATTTAATGTCAGATCAGTACCAACTTCATTTTGGACCAACTAGACATCATGAGAAGTCTATTAGTGAAAACCCCATTCTGATAATGAGATTCCAGTCTGGAGGAAGAGCAATAATAGGATTTTCAAGATGGCTTCCATCACAATCATAGTGGACATCAGATCACCACCAGTTTCACTTAGGACCAAGCACACATCCTAGAAAATCTTTTAAAGAAAATCTGATTTTGATGTGACCAGCCATTCAGGACAAGTGGTGATAAGATTTTCAAGATGGCTGCTGTGGTGCTCATAGCGTATGTCTGAACAGCACCATTATTCCTTAGGACCATCTAGACCAGGGGTCTCAAACTCAAACGACCCTGAGGGCTGCAAGAGGGCATTTTCAACGTCCAAGGACCACACCAACTTTGTTATCTCTCACGACACCTTGTGATGCCAATCATTTTGCAGGCCACATGATACAGCCTGGTGGGCCGTATGTTTGAGACCCCTGATCTAGAACTTGGAATGAATTTATGTGAAGTCTGATGGTAATTCTCCAAGTAGTTTAGGAGAAGTAACAATAATACAAATTCTGTTAAAGGACAAAGAATCATTGAACAATGAATGGCAGATAACAGGCCATTCCATAAACTCTTCTGGTCTGTGAGCAGTAGAGCTGCCAATTGTGGGAAGAAAATGATTTGTTGACATGTGCATCTTCAGATGATGATAATATTTACCACATTTCATGGTGTGTGTGTATATCTGTGTGATTTGGATTGTTTACGTAGCTTTAACAATTTTTCAGTCATATCTCTACGATGTCTACAGTGTGGCAGTTTATGGTGATGTCTAGCACTGGGGCATCATGCCACGGACATGTAGCACCATGTCCCACCCAGTCACATTATCCTGACACCAGGCTGATCAGTCCTAACACTAACCTCTTACTGCTGAGTGCCAAACGAAGCAGCTGCTAGTACCATTTTTATAAGTCTTTGCTATGATTTGGCCGGGGTTCGAACCCACAACCTCCCGCATCTGAGGCATCACATTTCATGGTAATCAACAGGAGTCCCTCAAATGGACTGATACTCAGCTAATCAAAACGAATTTCCAGGAACTGATGAGTGTTGGATGTCAGATTGGCACCACACTTAGGAACAAGTAGACATTTTTAGAAGAATCCCATGTCAATATTACTCAGTTCAGGGGTTATAGTGAGAACAAAATGTACAAGAGGTCCATCTTGCCAACCATATTGGATGTACTATATGATTGACACTACTTTCATTTAGGAACAAGAAGTCTTACTGTGAAAACCTAAGGTTGATAGGGTCATCCATTTAAGAGGAATAGAGATGACAATATTTTCAAGGTGGCAATATTGAGGATCAGTTTGCATTGTTTTCATTTAGGACCATCCAGACAGCATAAGAACTCTTCTGGTGAAAACCCCTATGTCAAAGTGACTTTCCATTTAAGAGGAGTAGTGAGAATAAGATTTCCAATATGGCCTCCATGGTGACCACATTGGCTGTCAGATTGGGACCATTTTAATTCAGGACCAACTATATTTCATAAGGAGCCTTTTCGTAAAATCACAATGGTGATATGACCAGCCATCTTGTAAAAGTAGCAATAACAAGATTTCAAAAGCTGGCTGCAGCAGTGGCATTTTGAGCGTCAGATCAGGACCAGTTTCATCTATGATGAACTAGACATCACACTGTGACAAGGCAAATATAATAAAGTGCAGTGCCACAGCTTTAACAGCTGCTCTGATATGTAAAGCAAGATATGGAAAAACTGCAAAACAGACAATACTGTTTTCACAACACAATGGAATGTTACGATTACTGTTAATTTCAAAATATTGTATGCTAATGAAAATAGTTACATTAATAGCACATACATATGAAAATGCGATTCATATTTATTTATTGCATACCTGTTTCCTGAGAATACATTCTGTATTTTCTGTGAAGGATCTTGTAAATGAAAAGCTTCCACTTCCAGTCTCCTATTCCTCTAATACACCCTTCTAATTTCTGCAAAGAATCCATCAGAATAAACCACAAATGGTTGTAATTTGTTTAATTTCAATCCAAGATCAGCATTCTGTATCATGTTTACTGTTCTCACATTTCTGTTCAAGATCTGGTCCCAAATCATTTAGTTAGGTTCCAGTGAATTTGCATTGCACTGAAACAATGGCAGTCACCTCAGCTGTATAATACAGCAGAGATGACGGACATTTTTACAGCTCCATGTTAAACAAAATAAAATGAATACAAGTGTACTGGTGATAAACATTACATTTTTATACAGAGTATACCATTTACATCTTACTGGCAGCTCTGAAAGACCTTTAAATTGAATATCTTGAAATCAAATTTTGAACAAGAGGACCAAGTGAACCGATGTCACTCATCTGTGTAGTTGCCATATGACAGTTTGTAAATGTAAATTCACACATATATTGAAACTGTAGAGGAGAGAAAAGAAACCTGGAACATATAGTCTTTACATTTTGTATTAATGTTAGTGTCATTTATCTTTTTTTATCCATTCATCTATCTAACACATTCTTGACATAAAAAGTCATTTATACCACCAGCATCTTCCCCTGGATCTCTTCTTTACCTTGGGGACTGGTCCGTTATTCATAACTTTGAAATCCTTTATAGCCCCACGTTTATTCAAGTATATACATTTACTTGGTATTGTAAGCGAAGTAATATGTGCAATCAGCATGAATTTGTAGGTCTGTTCTTAAAAGCTATTCAATTTTTAATAATACTGGCCATATCTGATAACAAATTGGCATCATCTGTATAAATCTGAAAGGTTTTCATGCCAGTTTGATTTCTATCAAACTTCTGCAGTTTTGAAGAAATCCTTAAAAGGCCTTTCTATTTTTAGTGATTTCATGGCGATCAGTATCATTGATACAAATCTGACAGGTCTTCATGTCAGGATGATTTTAGTCAAGTCCTGTAAAATTCTATTTGACACTTTTGAACAAAACTTTTTTTAAAGGTTTTTCTATCTTTGATAATTGATGTTGACAGCCATATTGGTTGCTGGATGAGAATTTAAAAAAAAAAACTGAAAGGTCTTCATGCCAGGATGCTTTCTATTAAGTTGCTTAGATTCTACTTAGCAGTTTTGCAAAAGTCATCTATCGACTAATAATAAGAGTAGCCATATTTGATGGCATATCTGCATCATTTGTACCATATGAAAGGTCTTCATGAGGATGCATTCTTTCAAGTTTGGAAACATTTTATCGGCACATTGGAAGAAGAGGTGGGTAAAGGTTTTTTAAATTTCATTGTGGCTGAGTATTTGAAGGCAGATAAATATCATTAGTTTAAATTTAAAATATCTTTCATGCCTTGACATTTCCTATCAAGATTGGTCAAATTCTAATTAATAGTTTTAATGAGTGTGCGTGTGGTTTAGATTTTTAATGTAGCTTTAACAATTTTTCAGTCATATCACTACAATGTCTGCAGTGTGGCAGTTTATAGGGATGTCTAGCACTGGGGCATCATGCATGTAGTATGATGCACCAACCCAGTCACATTATCCTGACATCAGACCAACCAATCCAAACACTAACCACATAAATCTGAGTGCCTAGTGAATGAGCTGTTTAATTGTACCATTTTTACAAGTCTTTGGTATGACTTGGCCAGGGTTCGAACCAGCGACCTCCCGTATCCAAGGCGGATGCTCTAACCACAAGGCCCCCTGAGCAGTCAACAGTTTTGAAGGGTTATCTATTTGTAGTAACTATGGCAATAATCAATGACAGGTTTGCTTTGAAAGGTTCAAACCACGATTTTTTTCACTCTTTTTTATAAGATTCTACTGTTCTGATCAAACATTCAATTGAAAGTTTTTCTATTGCTATTAATAGTGGTCATATTTGATAGTGGATCTGCATCATTTGTTTAAAACAAAGTTCATCATGACATGATTATTTCTATCAACATTGGTCAAATTCTATTCAGTTGTGAAGAAGCCATTTACAGACTCTTTAGCAATGGTAGCTATATTTAATGGCAAACTAGCAATGTACACTCAAAGAAGTCCTCTGTGCCAGGATTCTTTGATATATTCCGCGTTTTACAGCTGTTTTGATTTTGAGAATTAACTTTTTAAAGGCTTTTCTCTTTTTAAATGGTGACCACATTTGGTGGCAGATTGGCATCATTGGTATGAACCTGAAACACTGTCATGGCAAGATATTTTCTACATGTATCAAGTTTGGTCAATTCTATTCAATGGTAAAGGAGAGGAAGCGATGTAAAGATTTTACTATTATTAATGACAGCAGGCACAGCTGATGGCAGATTGATATCATTTATAAAAATCTGAAAGGACTTCAGGCCAGGATGTATTCAATTTTCTAAAATTCTATTCAACAGCTTCAGAGAAGTCATTTTAAAATGCTTCCTATTTTTAGTAATAGTGGGAATATTTAACTATGGATATGCAATATCTGTATAAACTTTAAAAGGTCTATATGCAATGATGTTTTCTATCAATTTATAGATTTTGATCTATTTTCCATCAATTAGAAATGCATGAAGCTGTATTTACTCAGTTGCAATATCCAATCAGATGATACTAAAACTGTATGTTTTAAAGAATCCATGGCAAATGCCAATATTCATATTTAAAATGTTTACCATTCACAATCAGTTTTATCACAAAGGCCGTTGTAGATCTAGTCTAAGTGAGTTAAGTACTACTGCAAAGCAACTATCTTTGCAAGCAAAGCCAGATGTTATTTATGTCAACTGTGCAGATCTCTAAACAGGTACACGTAATGGAATTAATTATGATTCAATGCCACAGCAAGTACGTGCAGAATTTGCTAATTTGTTTCAAGATGGCAGAGAATAGAGTAACACTGACTTTATCTATGCCCCAGGCACTAAAACATGACAAAACCAGATAGAGGAAAGTGATAGTTTTGCTCATTTTCAGCGGGTCACACGAGTCCTCCTTATTAATATGCATAGATATAAAAATCTTGACAATATAAATTTTCTTACCACATCTGATCAAAATCTGGCAGGAACTATGGTTTCTAAAGTGTATACAAGCTCAGCCAACCAGATGCAAGATCACCTGATTAATATGCATGGTGCTGCATAAATCAACCTCATCTGAGGTCTTGACAATATAAGCTTATATACCAAATCTGATGAGAAATGAAGCTTCTAGAGTATTCACTAAGCAAGTGTTGATGGATGGAGCATACCATGAGCTCATCTGACCTTTGGCCAGGCAACTAAACATTATTCTGAACCAAATCCTTTGAATAAATGCCCAAACCAAAATGCATGCTTACGACAAGCATGCAGCAAGCTTGCTGCAAGCTTACGACAAGCTGAGGTTGTGCAAGCTAGTATAGGTGCTCGCACAGGCTTGTGCAAGTGTGTAAAAGGAATTTTTTTAAGTCTGCAAGCTTGCAAAATTTAAAGTTCAAGCTTGCACAAGCATGCAAATGGAATTTTTCTAAGTCTTCAAGCTTGCAAAATCTACAATACTTGGTGAATGCTTGCGCAAGCTTGCAATAATCAGTTGTGAATGGTGAAGGTTGGCAGTTCTGCATGAGATCAGTACTTCCTGAAATGTTGAAGAATACATGTTGTGACTAGATCATGCTCAGATAAGAAACTACACTGTCAAATTAAAAGATGTTACCGGTAATCTAGTTTTTATTTATATCTGATAATGCACTTGAGTTAAATAATATACATTTTCAGTGTTGCAAAATGCTAAGAACTTTTAATTACTTGTACTTAGCTGATACATAAATAAAATATATTATTCCAATATTTCTCTATGTTTAAATTAACTATGAACATTATTAATATATTTCAAAATAAACCGAATTATTTCTTGACCAAGGCAAAATATGAAATGTTACTTTTTCTACCAATGTCTTTTTTCTCATTTTCAAATTTTTACAAATATTATACATGTTAGAGACACAACTGAGGTTTTTTGCATAAAGGAAATTATTAAAGTGATTTTACACTCAAATACCTATGCAGTCATTTTGTCAAAAGACTGGATAAAGAATTCCATTTAGTAAAATCATGTAAAATTGATAGCAATTGCCAATTGCAAAGTTATTTACAGACTATACAGCAAAGATATTTGATGTCAGGTACTTGTCAATGCTATTTACCAACAATGTATTCACCATCGAATATAGTCGCAGTAAATTTTGTAATATTAACTTCTGGCATTAAGTTTTTGAAAGAATTGTCATATATTTGTTTCATAAACAATCTGCTGCCAGGAGAAAAAAAATGTAACTGTCAGTTATTTAGTTACTAAATAAAATTTAAAAATATATACAATTTTTGTTTCTCATTGAGAGAGACATGCATCCCATTCTGCCAACATTCTATAAAGAACTGAGCTTTGTGAATTTTGCTTCTTTAAAAAGAAATCGAATAACAGCATTCAAGATGAAATGTAGTGTTCCGCGACAGAGACTTAATTCGGTATCGAGTCATTCAATGCGGTTACTTCCCCCTGTTTACGGTCAGCAGACTGGTTTACGAACTCTAAATATACACACAACATATTTGAGTCTCAAGAACACAAAACATCCATTGTAGCGTAGCGTTCAAAAATAAGGCGCAATTTTCAAGGTTGAACCGTCACAATTTAGCTTGTTAATTCGGTAAATTTCATTGCCCACAGAACCAGTAGATGTTGAGTAACCGATCCTATAACCCGGGAGATAATCTGAAGTCACGGAGTTATCATGTTGATGAAAACTCAATAGTGTGTTGTATTTTGCCAGTTTTCGGGTCTGTAGATTGGCGCTAGTGTTCTGTTTTACTTTTACGATTTAAATACATCAAAAGATGACCTTGTAATGTTGCTTCACCCAGTGATAGAGATGACAACTCTGCAGATCATTATTTATTGCTGCATTTGCCAAACTGCAGTAATCGATGCAGTGCTCTTAGTTATATACAATATGGTTTCGAGATTATAAAATCAAACGCACGCTTGTGAATCTCATTTCCGTTATTCGTAGGGTCTTTTTTCCTTAGAGCTCATTAAAGGGTGATCTTGAATAACACTTACTGATATTTCTAATTCTTGTTAAGTGATTTTGGAATATTGAACTAAATATGAAATGCTTTTGCCAAAGAGGTAAATATTCATTTTTTTCTCCCTTGTTACATGGTACATGTTGCTGTAATCCATTTCAGTGGATGATACCTGAATCACGCCAGAAGCAGAGGAGGATGCAGAATTTTATTCTCAGGATTTTGTTTAGAAGAGGTGGTTCAGAGTAATTCAAATGGCAAACATTCTAGTTTTGACCTAGTAGTTTATCATTTTGACAGATGAGAGAGGGAACCTAACCATTTGACACCATCCTCCCCCAAATGGATTTCTGCATGGAAGTAACTTAGTAAAACATTTCCAAAGCCATACAGAACAAAAGTATAAAGAGTTTCCTGACACAGATCCCATTCATATGCTCTTATTTTTATCTGAGTAGATATTATTAAATGATCTGATGACTTCATTCTTTTATTTCATTGTGACAATAAAATCTCATGCTAAATTAATGTTCACCATATATTAACATTTTCATTTTAATATTTGATATTACATACTTTTCTCACATCAAGAGGTAGAAAAATGGAGATATGTGACCATGTATAGAATAATTTAATCGATGCCTTATCAGTTCTTATGATGCAGCTAGCTAGGTCAGCTCTGTTTGCAAGCTTGCAGTTAGTAAGCTTGCGCAAGCTTGTAATTGGTAAGCTTGTGTGGTTTCAAATCTGAGCTTGCTGCAAGTTTTCATAACAAGCTCGTGCAAGCTTGCCAATTGCAACCTTACCAATTACAAGCTTATGCAAGCTTCCCTATTACTAGCTTGCGCAAGTTTGCCAAGGTTTCAAATCTTAGCTTGCTGCAGGCTTGCAATTGGGCAAGCTTATCATGGTTTCAAATCTAAGCTTGCCGCAAGCTTACATAGCAAGCTTGCTGCAACCTTAAAAATAAGCCTGCAAGTTTGGTTTGGGTACATACACTTGCTTAGCAGGAAAAAAGTCATTTTAATTTAAATCAGTTTTGGTTCCTGGGTCAGTGCTTAACCCCATAGGTCCATCCCTGGCCCTGATCATACTGTTGGAATTCGATTTGATATGGCAGATTTCTGTGGGCTAGCATGACCAAATTAAAAGTTTCAAACTATTTAGTCGGGTATTCTTATAATAATTTCTCTCCATAATGAAACTAAACACTAATCAAATAAATCCATAGACAACTACGATATGTAATTGCAGTGTTTCTAATATTTTTCTAATACTTCAACTTCAAAGTTGAAAGTTTAAATCAGTGCATCTGCATCAGCTGTTTTTTTTTCTTTCTCTGGAATGCTGAACTGCTGGTGCATGACACCATAAAAGAATTTGTGCAGTCATTCATTCAAAAAAAAAAAATATGTATTCATATTTTGTACAGAAAAGTCTTGCTCTAAATTAGATCATGTAATATCGGAAGAAAAATATATTTTGTAAAGATATTTCAAAAGTATTTACCTGCTATTATTATTTTGCGACCCCTTTTCCTGGACATAGTTCCCATTCCAGGGTAAATATTCACTATTCCGATTAATATTTGGAGGTCTATGGCCAACAAAAATACAAAATGTAGTCTCCAAACCAGATGCCTGTCATTTAAAATATCATCCTCCTTTGACTTTGACCAAAGCAAAAAGGACCTTAAAGTGGGGAATAAATTTGGTAATATGAGCAGGTACCTAAGTATTACATAATTAATATTAATTTTACATCTGGTGTGACAGCAAAATGTAGAATAAAGAAAAGGTGGAGTGACACTGCCAAAGACAGTTTTCATGGCATCATCCAGAAAGGAATGATTAAGAAAGGCCAAGGATACAACAATGGCCCTAACCTCACTGGTCTTGACTTCATGAAGGAAATCTCTCTTTCTCTCAAGTCAGAATAATTCACCTAGAAATAGTAACTGCTAAAATATCAGGAGAAACAGGTTATCATTTACATCTATTTCTTTTTCCTTGCGATTTTATCCAAACTGAAATGTTACGCTGCAACCAGGCAAAGATGTATATCTTGCTCATTCCAAGCATAAATGTGACTGAACCTAGGAATTTCAAATGGTTTGGGGGCATCCTATGGTAGCTGAATCTTGATCAGAAAGACAAGCTAGCAAACGAAGATTCAGCTGTGTCATTGAAACAAAGGCAACCCTCTTCCAAAGATAAGGCTGGAATTTCACTCTTTTTCATAGATGATGTTAAAAGAAAAAAGACTGTCTTTAACACAGTTTTTCAAAAAAGTCTCATTCAGAGGTACACCAGGTAGTTTGGATAATAACCGAAAGACAAAGTTTCCATTTGACATTAATGAGAATGAAACTGGTATCTGAAGCTTAAAGTGCTTGATCAGTTCTAAAAGATACGGTCCCTACTCTATGGAATAACCCATACAAACTTAAGGGTATTGGAGATAGATGCCCTAGAACCATTAAATGGTGGAAATTAGGCAATATTTACTTTTCACAAGAAGAAAATTCACAATTGCAATCACAGAGGTCCAGATCAGATCAATGTGCTACCTAATACACCAATTATACACTACATTTCATTTGGCATTGAAACCTTGGGAGGTCAGCTCAAATGCTGATTTTGAAACCATCTTTGGTATTTCTGAGCAATAAGAACAGTTTCAAAAGAGCTGCTATGGCAGCCATATTGGATGTAAGATTGACACCACTTTCATTCATGACCAACTATACATACATAAAAGTCTTTCAGCAAAAACCCAACATGACTATGATTATCCATTCAAAAGAAGCAATGGTAACATGATTTTCAAGATGGATGCATGGTGGCTGCCTGCTCTTCACTAGAGTCTTTCAGGACCAATTAAACATAAGAAGTCTTTTTATGAAAACTTCATCTAGGAGAAGTACCAAGAACACGATTTCCAAAATGACCATAGCTACATCCACATCAGATCTGCATTTTTATTTAGAATAAACTAGGTATCATGAGTAGTCTTCTGGTGAAACTCCATGTTGATAATAACCTTCTGCTTAAGAATAGTGATAAGATTTTCAAGGCCATATTGAATGCAAGATTATCACCATTTTCATTTACATCCAATGAGATTGGTCCAAGAAGATATGAGAAGAAAAGTTGTCATGAAACCCACATGATGATATGACTATCCGTAACAAAATGGCCTGCATAGCAGCCATACTGGAGGTCAGGCCAAACACTATTTTCATTTGGGACCAAACAGACATCATAAAAAGTCTTCCATTGAAATGTCCATGTCAGTAAGACTTTTCATTCAGGAGGTGTAAATATAATAACAAGATTTTCAAGATGATTGTAGTGGAGGACATATTGGATGACAGATCAGCACCAAATACTATTTTCATTTGGGACCCCATATATATATATATATATATATATATATATATATATATATATATATATATATATTTACACCTCCTGAATGATAAGTCTTATTGACATGGACATTTAAATGGAAGACATCTTACGATGTCTATAATAACAAGATTTTCAAGATGACTGTAGTGGAGTCATACTTGATGACAGATCAGCACCATTTTGATTTCAAGACAACTAGACATCAGGTGTTTTTAACAGGACTTTGTTCAGAGTAGTAATAATACAACTTTCAAATTTGATGTCAGATCAGGACCATTTTCATTCAGGACCAACTTTTAGTGAAAACCCCATGCTAAATTTGAGCAGTGCTATCATTATACCATTGGCAGCAACAAACATAATTTTATGCCAAACCATCATGATGCTGACAAGTTCCTAATTTTATTTGCATTAAGAAAACGTGTGCTGAAAACACATGCATGTGGCCAAGCATGGGGTCCATAACAGGTACTCAATTACAATTGATTCCAGGTTGTTTGGCACTGATGATTACAATTGTCATTACACTATTTGAAAACCATAATTATGATTATAGGGGGATGATTACAGTTATGATTACTTTGTATCTGCTTGTTATCCATTTTTTTGTTCTGGGCAGATATCATACATTGTATTAAAAAAAAATCCTGGTTTGTCTTTGGCCTTTAACAGCTCAAAGTGGTTGAACACAGAAGGCATGTTGAATAATTAACTTTACAATTAACAATGACAAAGAGCCACACAACAAGTCTTTATGTGGGCCTTTTAAACTTCTCACCTAAGCTGTATAAACTTGGCATTCTGCTTAGGAGTCAAGTACATTTAACTGAAGTCTACTTCACTGCTAACTTACACCTGGTGAAACAGCTGCTAATTGAACATGAAGTTTGAATTAACAGTCACCTAAAATTATAAGAAATAGTGTATTTGTTGGAAAATTAACTTGTATATTGGCCACCCAAAATTACCCATTACTTATTATAATAGTCAACATTCATGGTCTTTCGTTAATGGTAACTCTTATTATTATTCTAATTATTAAGAATATAATTAGTGATTTATTTTTGGTTGTAATCGTGATTACAGTACGAGATTACACTGCCAATGAATGATGAATAGAGTTATTTTTATATAGGTTCTGAAATCAATGAAAACGAGTACAATTCACGCTGTAATTGATCGCAATTGATTATAATTACAATCTTAATTGGACTCATACCTGCATCTGGATGTAAGCAAACTAATTTAGAGAATTCGCTTGTCATGAAAACCTTTGCATGTGGCTGCAAAAATGTTGAAATTTTTATTTTGTGCAAACATTGTATATCATATATATTATCATGCCATTTGTGCAAGTAGAGGAGCCAAAAGATAATACTGCTGTTATGAGAAAATACATGGAGCAGCAGTAATTTTAGCCAATTTCTCAAAAAACAGCAGACCATAACATTACATGAAATGAGACATGGTTTGTTTATCAAATCTATGTAAGAACAGCAAGATGCTACATGTATAACCAAAAGTCATCACAGAAGACTGTTAGTCTTCATGTCTCTCATATATATACGTACATACATGCATACTCATACATGCATGCATAGACGCACACGCGTACATGCATAGACGCATACATGCATGCATAGACACGCCCGCACATACGTACACACATACATACGCGCGCACAGACGCATACATACGCATGCACAGACACATAGACGCATACATACATACACGCGCACATACAGACGCATACGTACATACATACACAGACGCATACATAAAATATACATGCGCACATATATACACATAAACGCATACATACACGCGCACAGACGGATACATACATATATACACGCGCGCATACACATAGACGCATACATATACGCGCGCATACACAGACGCATGCATACATACACGCGCACATACATACAGATGTATACATACAGACGCATACGTACATACACACGCATACACATATACACACATACATATATATACATATACATACATATATGCATTTAATTGCTTCTGAAAACCAACTGAATGTTTGCAGTTAGCTGCAATCTAGACCAGCAAGTAGGTCTCCTTTTTTTTTTTGACAGCGGAGACCAACGTTGTCGGGCAGTAGTCCGTACTGAAGATTTACACTTAACCTTCCCATCAGTTCTGACGTATCGGACGCTCGCTAGTAATTAATAAATTTATTTCGACGACCTTGGTATGCGGATGGCAACTAAAAGCCCTCTTCTTTTGACCCATGGCGTTAAATCCTTCACTTTTTAGTAATAATCCTTGTCAGAACAGAACACCTATGCATACATCTATGAATGACCGTAGTTTTCAATTGCTGACGCATGTGTGGAAAGCAGCATTACCCTAAGGCATGAGCAACCGCTGGAAACCTTCTAGCGAGGGGTAATGACCAATCTAATGTGATCCTCATGAATATTAATGTATCACGAAAACGAGGCTAAGCTAGGCAGATCGAGAAAATATATGGCGTCCTACTGTACATTGAGTAACGATATGAGCTCTTTGCCAGATATTTCTTTTGCATTCGTTGAGAATTTCATCACGGGTGTCTCCAGCAGTTCAGGGAAGGAACAGATGACAGTGAGGGATATTTCCATTCTCTTAAAACGTAAGCTGATTACGTCAAGTGTCCTTCTCTACAGCACCAAAAAAAAAAAAA